>JASDQU010105686.1:147215-162781 GCA_032191745.1 Picea mariana | reverse complement strand
TCTGGGTAAGTTGTGCATCCTGTCAAAACCACACTTACCATAGATCATAGTAATATTTCGAATCATAAATTAAAGAGTAAGTACAACTTATAGCATACAATGTCTTCATGATGTCTATGACATCCCAGTTACCTCAATATTATAGTCATTTAGCTATCACATAGCTCATCATCCTATAGGTTAGTTCACCAATAACACATATTGATGTAGATACATCACAAATTTATATAAGAATCCATATTTGCATCCACGCTCAATTAAGAAATGTATTCCTATTTACATCATGCATTGCATCTATATACATTCACAACATAACTTGAATTGGTATACATGTACCGAACTTACCCATTTTANTTTTCATGTTTAACAAATCAAATAACTATCTTTTTCATGAGCATATATCATGTAACATATAAATAGGCCTAGAGGTACACATTTCAATGTCTAACAAAGTCTAACTGACTCCAAACAAATGCTAAACGTTGAATTATCAAGATTAGTTAAACAACAATGTTCTAACTACCTAAGGTGAAAATATGGGGCATTACACAAGTTGAGGCACCCTCGTCAAACACCGTACAGAAAATGTTCCATGTCATCGATTATGTGGCATACACCACTACTATATGAAACGATATGTGGTGAGGAAGATGAGGTTTGTAATATGTAGGGTCAAAAATAATCATTCTCGAGTTAGTAGTCCCATCCTCTCTCAAGGAAGATGACAATGCTTTTCTCTGTGAGAGGAAAATATGGAGGACTTCCAAAGCAGACATTGCACAAGGAGTTTGTGCCAAATCCTCCATGACGAAGTAATTATGAGAATCCCTTGTGTTTGGGTTGTGAGAATCCTTATTAAATGCACCCTTAGGAATGTGAGTCATAGTTTCTCCCACATTATTCTCAATTTGAAGAGGAGGAGGTCGGTTGGAGGTTTCTTTTCCCTTCTCAACATTATGGCATTCTGTAATTATGATCCCTGGTCTGCATATGAGCATTGGATCTCATCATATAAACGTTTGTGTCTCCGTTATTAGCATTAGTCATGGGGGCTCCCTAATTTACCCCAGGCACATTCATGGATGAGAAAGCTAGAGCCATATTTTTCCCTTATGGAAAAGGGTTGGTTAACATGACAAGATGCTACTATGCCAATAGCTTTTGGGCTTCCTCAAGTCAAGGGCATTGGCGAGTCAAGTTGTCATCCCTGCAAATATTACATGAAAAAATCACCTTCCTCTTTCCCTTAGATTGGTGGTTACCCTTGGGATTCGTCGATTGCACACTGTGTATATTCAATGTTTGGGTTTCGAGGGAATCCGAACTAGGAGTTTTTCTGGCCATAGTTTGTTGAATCGATAACTGCTATAACTGATTAGTCAATTGATTCTGGTCTTTCTCTATGTTGAGCCTACTATGCCATCGACGTGAGGCCTAGACTTCAATTTGATCTTGTCGAAATTTGAACGTGGTGTGTCTGACAGGATCTCATACAACATACCAGATTGAGAGTAAATCAACTTTAGTTTCTGGGCTCTCATGATAGCCTCTTCTTCAGAAAAAACCATGGTTGTCATGACGTCTTTGGATACACAAGGAACCAAGGAATTTATGAACCACTCAAGAAAAAATGTGGGAGGGGCCTTTACTTTGATCAATCTTTTTCATTGATTCCATTCTCAGATGTGATCTGAGATATTGACGGATTTTGTTTGCTCGAAGTTGGCTAACAACTCGGTGTTGGCATCATATATTACTGCTAATTGGAAATGGTTTAATAAAACCATATCTAGGTCATTAAATTAAGCATACTTAGAGCTATCGAACTCAATATACCATTTAGTGGTACCCCATATAAGAGTGTGTTGAAACAAACACAATTTAATGAACTCATCCTTTAACGAGTTAGATGAGCACTATGAATTAAATGTTGTAACATGATCATTTGGATCTTCTCCATGCTTGCCTTCAAACTTAGGGATGTCTGAGGGAAACTTAGTCAGCATGGGGGGGAAATGTGGATCATTACAGATTAGGTTCAAAAGCCTCGACAAGTCTAGAAAATGCAGAGTTTATAGGAAAGGTAGTCTATGTTTTGGTGGATTCAAAGGAAAAGAGGGGCCTCTATTTTGATTGCCACTAGGTTTCCAGGAAAAAAAAATTTGTTGGCGAGGGTTTTGTTAGAAACCATGGTGGCCCTGGCCAATAAAAGGAGCCAGCAAAAGGATTTTTCACTTGATTCTACATCGTCAACTAATTCCCGTAGTTGGATGGCATACCTTGTGTATGGATTTATCCCTACATGGTATTCAAAGGACCTTGGTTGTGGATTCCCCCAACCGACCCTCCTAGAATAGGTACTGAAACTTTCCTGAGGTTTCAATGAGTGTGGGAGGGGTTTCCCCCAATCGACATTTCTTGGAAAGGAAGCGAGCCCGACCAGTTATTTCCAATACCTTGTGAGAAGTAAACTCTTTTCATCTCTCCCTATGAAGGAATGAAGCCTTGCATAGGGTCTGGTTGAACAAATACTGGTTTTCCCCCTACCAGAAAAGCGAATGATGAGAAAGTGTTATTTCCAAATGCAGCAAACAAAGAAAAAGGCATAGACCCTACCAGAGTCATATAGGATTGAGGTCCATGACTCCCACCACTGAAAAAAATAAAGCTATTGTTAATCTCGATTGGTTATTGGAAAGCGCCTCCAAGCGAAGGGTAAGGAGGAGGGATATGACCCCCACCATAAGGGATAGCATTAAATAGGGTAGCGGTTCCTGTGATAGATCCTTGTAAGGGATCATTAGAGCTCCCTTCCCCCAGACCAATATTTTGTAGAGTATACTAGGTTAAGGTTGAACTAGAGTTGAAACCCAACATCCAATACGAAAAGGGAGCGCCATACACGTTTTGGATAGAGGGAACAGTGGTGATAGTCATTGAAGGGACTGTGTCGCTCCTCGAATTTGTGGGTGTATAGACAACCATAGTATTGATAAGTGGAGGTGGGGGAGGGGGCATGACACTCCCTTCCGTGGGAAATGATATGCGAGTATGAGGACTTCCAGAAGAGGTAGCACTAGTTGCTTCCATCATCACTCATCTAACAAATTGGCGTTCAAGTGAAGTAAAATTAGGAGGGACTATCTGAATAAGAATTGATGTTGATAAGTTAGTGATTGGAGGGTTTGTAGGACTAAAGCCTTCAACTTAAATGTCATAAATGGTGGAATACTTCGGTGCAATAAATCCTTCTCTATGACCTAGCTCAGGTACAGTTTCCTCTGGCCTAGTTGCTTCAAAAAAACCCTCTTGATATAGCCTGTGCCTCACCGGTGATGGAGGTGGCTCCAAAGTAACCAGCGAAAGTCCCTGAATCCTAAACAAATGAAGAAGTTGTTTATATCTGACCTTGTGAAATGATCAACCGACATTCTAAGTTTAATCTAGCACAAAACACATATTACACACTAAAATGTTCCTAACGAAAAATCAAGAAAACAATTGACTGGTAGGAAGAACAGTTACGCCAATTGACACTAGATAAACTTACCGATGAAAGTGTAACTTGAAAATGGAAACACCCTCTAGTTATACTCTGTAAAGTTTGATCCGACGTTTTACATAGGTACCACGGTATACCCTCACAGTCACACGTGGAAGTCCCTAAAAAACAAAAAACTAGGTTTCTAGCTCGTAGTCAGTCACCAAGAGGGTACAGTCGATACTCGGCCTGATCGTAATGAGCAGGATAACAAAGTCTGAATCCTTTAGAGGGTACTGTTAGCACTCAATTTTTCCAATATATTTTGAGAGCATCTTCAACATATTTATGTTCAAATTATCAAAATCCCTTTTAGTGTTTTCCAATGTCCAAACCTCAAATTCCCCAATCTGTCTTGACAAGTTCCTATTGATATCTTTTCCTAAGAAATCCTTTGGCTTCATCCTCTTGACCTACAAATAAATGGTTAGAAATCCTTATTGGAGTTCGTCAAATCTTTATGATAATTTTTTCATAAAAACACTTTTATTATTAAATATATATATGCAATGTTTTTCTAAAATATTTTGTAGTTTACGAATTATGTTTATTATATATATTTATTTAATAAAACAAAATCAAAAAGGGCGTGTGCGCTTAAGTGTCTTACTTTTAAATTCCCTCAAACCTAAGCTTTATCACATATGCCAATTCTGAGTCATGTTTACATGTCATACCATCCTACATGCTAGCTACACATTCAACTCAAAGTCAAGCCATAAATTAAGCCAACATTCCAGCTATTCAGTGCTCAGTGAAATTGCAAATCCCTGATTTGTAGGATGCATGCACAGGTGCCATGATGAGATATTAGTGCAGTATTATTTAAACATTTTACAAGTGTTGAAGAACTAAATGTAGCCACGATGTATACAATGATGTTCCCAAAATTCTCGCCCATTCCACTATTTTCATGCATGGATGTGCAGAGTGCAGTGCACTGCCAAATCTCCTGGGCGTTGTGTTTTCCCCTCGGCACTGTAAATTTCTTGGGCACTGTGTTTTCTCCTGGGCATTTTGTTTTCTCCTAGGCGCTTTGTTTTCCCCTGGGCACTGTGTTTCCTCCTAAGCACTGCGTTTTCTCCTAGGTGTTGTGTAATCCACAGTGTGCTACCTAATTTGCTACCCAATTTCCTGAGCAGTGTAACGACGGGCGTTGCGAATTTCATAGTGTGCTACCCAATATTTTGGCTGGCGCTACCTAATATTTGGCAGAGATGAAATTTGCACAGAAGATACAAATATTTGGCGCTACCTATTGGCACCTGAAATGTACGAGTTTGAATTCATTAATTTTTTAGGTGGTTGATGATGGTTGAGAGAGTAGTGGGCAACATGATAAAGGAAACTTGGCATAAAAAAGGAGGCGCATCAATGAAGATCAAGGGAGGAAGTGTCATTTAAGTTTAGTTGGATTAGTCACCAACACTTTCCTATTTTGTAGAAGTTTGATAATAGTTGTTAGAATAGGTGTTTGATTGATAGTTGTTGTTGGAGAATCTGAGGAGGGGAAGGGTCAGCTAACACCTCCAATTGTTTCCTTTCCCTTTCTATTATAAATCCATGTTCCAATTGAGAATGGAAGGTTTGAATAGTTGAGATGATGCTCCCGAATTGTAATTTTCTTTGACTTAGTAGACTGTCCTCTGCTTATGTACTGGACCTGAGAAATTTTTATTAGTGGAAGTCAGTTTCTCTTTATATCATCTAGTTACCTCTTATGCTGAAGTGTTCATGATTGGAGGATCCACATGAGTTTGTTATGGTTGTGTTATGATGAATGTTTGATTATAATACTGTTGTGATGTTCTTCAGTTTTATTTAAACTCTGAATTCAAGAGGATCTTGTGTTTGGGTTTTTTCTTCCTTGGGATGCTTGAAAACCTGTTGTTAACAACAGGCCTTTACACCTCCCTCACTAAGTATTCCTCCTATTCACTTTTACTCCTATTCGCTGACTGAAGCTAATCAAGACCTCATTTGCTTGTGCATGCTAGCCCAGATTTCTGAGTTCAAGCCTTATTATTCTGAGTCTTGAKTCTTGTCCATTTGACTTTCAAAAAACTCATTTACATTTATAAATCTTTTGATGTTACCAAGCTCACCTGATTACAGTCTAGGGTGACTTTTGGAGTGATAACAGGTACCAAAGTCAAATGGTATGAAATACAACTGAGGATATCAAATAGATTCGAGGTCCATGAGGCTCCATAGTCAAATGCGATCAACATAAATCCCCAAAATGACCCTCAATATACGATCCCCACCATTTTTGGTCCGACTTTGGAGGGGTTATATCCTGTACCTTTCCTCACTTGACCTCATTTTTATCCCCTGTGTTAGAGGGGAGTCCCGACTGAATATTACGAAACTAGACTCTGACACTCCCTATAACAAAATCTTATGTTTGTTTAAGTATCCTTGAAGAGTTTCCTCTCCACACCTATTTCAAGGCCTTAAAGCCTAGAGTACTTGGTGAAAACTAGAAACAAAAGTCTAGTTGATTTTAAGTGTTAATTGTTGATTTTAAGTGTTTTTATTTACTCAAAAGGGTATGAACGTGAAACTTATGGTGTTTTCAAGAGATGAAAGAGAAGAAATGAAATCTTTAGAACATTCGTGCAAAAAGAAAATTGGATTCTACAGCTAAAAAATGGCTTTTAATATTTGTAAATGAATTTTTTTTGAAGTATAGTCCAAGATTCTAAAATGTAAAAAGTTTCCTAGAATGTGCTTTTGTTTTTAGAATGAAAATGCAAACTGCTAAACTTTCAGGGAAATAGTGTAGACAAAACTTTGGAAATGGAACTCTTTTCTTTTGTAATAAACAACCTATGCTACCACTACCAAACAAAAATGCATAACTAAATGGAGCTATAATTTTTTTTGTTTTTGAATGCTTAGAAAAGAAAATCACAAGTAAATAATATTTTTTCATTTTTCAAAGAACAAACAAGTTAAAGAGAAAATAAAGCCAAGACTAATATAGACCCTAAGCCACTGCTTGAACACAGGGATTCACTGGAATCCACACGAGGATCTAATGCTTACAAGTTCACATTAGACCTTAAAAGAAAACAAAAGAAAGAAAGAAACAACAAGGGTTATTTACAAACTGCAACATAAACTAAATCTTTAACCCAACCAAACACAGTCAACAGAGACCCCGAAGAGTTCAGGAAGGCCTGAGAAGAAAAGAGCTTATTTGCAGGAAAGAAAAAGTATTTTTAAAAATCCTTCCAAAACATAGAGACGTGTGATGTGCATGAGAAACATGAGTATGTATGTGGATTTTAAACTATGCATAACACATGTTTATGTGTGATATACAAAAAATAGGGTGCACACACCTCCACAAGTTTTCAAAAAAAGGTTTTTTTTTGGACAGACAACTGGGAAAGGGAGGCTGGTAGGAACCTAGAAGGTGACCAAAGACCCTAAATCACTGAGTAAACTTAGAAAACTCAAAAATAAATTGAAAAAAATAATATCAAACCTAAATATCTCACTAAGACCCTATAGAGACTCCCCAGTGGAGTCACCAAATCTGCTATGGGAAAATTCCCCCTCAACTGGGTCTAAGGAATAGGCAGAGCGATGACTCCATTAAAATACTGATCTAACTTTAGTCTGCCCCAAAACCATCTAGACTAAGTGATAAGAGATAAAGAGAAGAGAGGTTTAATGAGTGCACCTTCAATCCTTATGGTTGGTGTAGACCTCTTCCGCTTCTTGTCGCCTCCTAGATCACATATCTCCTCCCAAATCTAACCTGAAATGGGTTAAGAATATAATGCAACAACATATACAATATATAATTATCACTTTAAAATCATAAATATAGATATAAATGCTCAAACTAACAAGAACATATAAACATAGGGTTTTGGGACAAAGATAATATCTTTTATTCAAATTCAAGATAAAAAGGTTACAACCTTTTCTTGCAACCACTATATGAACCAAGTCCGGGATCCTCTGTCATGGCTCCAAGTGCATCAATCAAAAATTAGATTCTCACAACCAACATACCATCAAGGGAAAGAGGAAGGGTTGCATATGGAGAATGGATGGAGGGAAAAGTTGAGGCTAAAACTCAGAGCAAGATGCAAATTCTGGGAAATGAAAGGGAAGGGATTTTGGCATATTTTTCTTATTCTCTTGTTCATGTCTCTAAATGACTCCTGAAGACTTCTTTTTATATGAGAAAAATATGGTTATTCATTTTGGGGATGGGCTACAAGGGTTGAAATGGTTAGGAAACCCTCCATAGCCCGTAATCTCCACTAAATTTCATCCAATTTTATATTTTTTGCAACTTTGGGAGGTAAACATGGGATAACTAGCATGCAAAAAGTGTATGTATGTGGGATAAATAACATGGAGCACATGTGTGTATGAATAATATCAGTGCATAAGGATGCGTACACTATCCAAAAAATGGTTTCTTAGAAGGAAGTCTAAACAATATTTTTCACAAAGTATGCAAATGGATGGGCCAATGTATTGGATGCATAGATGTGTCATTTTTGGACCATAACATCGGGGTCTTTCTATTTCTAGCCACTCTTGATTCTGAATTTTTAATCTTCTGGGTTCTAGAGTGTTTCTATAATCTTATTCTTGTATCTTCTTGTCTTCTTCCTTCTTAGGAGAGCATCTGACTTTTTCTGCATAGCTTATTATCTTTTTTGTCTTTTTTATCTTTTTTGTATTTTTCTACATAGCTTATTATCTTTTTTTCTTTTTCTAATTTTGAGCCTTTCTATGTTTGTTTATATACTAGTCTGGACATTTCATAGTATGTCCTTTGACTGGTAATGATCTCATCCAATATTTTTGTGTTATTCTGTTGCATGTACTTCTTCTAAAGATCTTTTCTTAGAGTGATTGTTTCTTCTTCCAAGCCTTCGATCATCTTATCCTTTTAATCTAACGATCCTTTCAGTTATTCTTTAATTCTTTCATCTTCTTCTACTTGGATTTTTAATTTCATGATAATCTACACGACTTCTTTGGAGTTGGAATTCTGAGATCCTTCTTTCCCTTTTAGTCATGCATTGACTGACTTGATTTTCTTTCTTTCAATCCTCAACTCATCTATGGAACTCATTAATTCTTCTTTGAGATCAACATCTCCTTATTCTTCAGAATATTCTACTTCCATGAAGAGTACTCTTTCTATATCACTGTCACTATCCTCATCCTCATTTGATGATGAACTGTCTTCCTTGGTGCAAAGACGTTTCTTGAAGAATTTCTTTTTTTTTTCTTCTACCCTTTTGATTTTTCTTTTTCTTTTTAGGGTCATCTTCTTCATCACTTTACTTGTTATTATGAGGATATTTAGAAAAGAAATTGCCAATACCACCACAATCAAAACATTTCAATGGAAGCATACCTTTGTATTTTTTGGTTCGTCATTTCAATTTTCTGATGAAATTTTCCATTTCTTCATCTTCCTCTTAATCATCACTACAACTACAATCTGACTTTAGATTTTGCTTGTTTTCCTTCTGTGTATCCTTATATACCTTGAATTTTTCTTCCTTCATGACTATATTATCTTTCTCTGTCATCATCTCATACGTTGTGAGTATCCCATGTAACTCATCCATGGTCAATGTACGTAGGTCTACCCTTTCTTCTAGAGTTGAAATCTTCAAATCAAATCTCATTGGTAGAGATCTTAGTACCTTTTGAACAACAACCTATTTTCTCATTTTGTCTCCCAAACTTTTGATGCCATCCACTACTTCATTGACTTGTAGACATTAAGTTGCAATGTCTTCATCTTCCTTCATCTTCAATTGCTTGAACTTGGATCTAAGGATTTGAATTTTGGATCCATTTACTTTGGCGTCTCCTTCGTAGATGTTCTGAAGTTTGTCCCAAATTTGTTTTGTGGATTCACAGTGCGTAACCTTGACATGTATTGATTTATTCAAACCATTCAGGACAACATTTATAGCCCTTGAATCATTTTCGTCAAGTCTCTTTCCATCATTATCTATTGGAGGAGTGGTTGGTTCTTTGTATCCATCTACTACTACTCTCCATACATCAAATCCATTTGCCTGCAGATAAGTTTTCATTCTTCTGCTCTAGAAGGAATATTCTTGGTTGTCAAACTATGGTACCCCAATCTTAGTGTAATCCATGATCTCCTTCCAGTGGTTAGATTGCTTCCTGAAGGACCTACTCTAGTACCGATTGTTGGACTACTGAGAGTGGGGGGTTGAATTAGTATCCAAATTTTTATTACTTTTAACCACAATATGTATCATTTAACTTTATTATAAGTTCATCAATAACATTCAAAACATCATGAGAAGTATAAATAAATAGTGAATAGTAAGAAACCATAGAAGTACACAGTGTACTAGAATTTTGTGTGGAAACCCAATGTGGGACAAAACCACATAATGCTTTTCTTATATGTTAGAAGAAATACATTCATAGGAAGAACCAATATCCTTTTTCTCTAGTTATAACTAGAAGGAGGCTCCAACTCCCTAATTTATCAGTCTCCAACATGAAGGAATCTACAACTCCCTTAGTTTTCCAGCACCAATCGGAAGAAGGCTATAACCCCCTTTCCTTTCCCAATCCTATTGCCCTAAAATATAAATGTAGAACAAATTTTCATGACCACTGTCAATCCTTTCACTATAAAACGTAAAACATCAATCTCATCAACCAATCATATCTGATCACATAGATCTCATACCCACTATTACAAGCGTATAGCTCAAACCATGTACCTATCATCACAAATATCTCTCTCTAATCATGTTTCATACATGTACTAACATCCATAAACCAAGTATAATGAGATATCACATAAACCATGTATCAAACCCTCACTATTATGTAGCCTCAATTTGTACCAATATGACACAACCTCAACCATGTACCATCTAGCACAATATATGCCTCAACAATATAACCAAGAATGTGTTCCAAGTATAAACAACAAGTGCACCAACAACGTTCCTCTATAGATATTCCTAATACAACATGTACCTTAAAACAAATAGTACCTCAAGGGCATGTACTCAAACTAACATGACCATACCTCCATAAATCACCAATATTAAACTTCAAACAACCATATAAACATACCTTTTACTTCTGTAGATACTTCTAGTGTACGTAGACACTGTCACGCATGCTTGTAGAATCTCCTCAACTTTTACATCCTGATACAAAACTCATCCTTTATGTTTGCATTTTCCTCATGAGATGAAGCTTGTTATCTAGTGAGTGTTAGGTATGTGTTATATTCTTTGCATGTGTGTGTGTGTGGGCATGTTAGATATGACAACTGCGTCTGACAATCCCTCTAGCGGCTCTCTTTGTGTCATGTGCATCAGGCACTTTCCTAGGGGGGTCCCAGGGGGGGCAGGTATGCCCCCCCTGGTTACGCTCAGCGACCCAGAATTTATTTTTGGGTGGTTTTGTTATTTTTAGTGGATTTTGATATTTTTAGTGGTTTTGTAAATTAATCTCAGAATAAGGGATTAGGGTTTTGGTATCTACATAATACCTAAAAACATTGTATATATATTTTATGGTGAATGGTGAAATTCAATATAATGAATATAAGAAAAGTTTTCCCAGTTGAGGGTTTCTGGTACAAAATCTCCATGTACTCTATGTATGATACATTGATTAAATTTTATTTTTCTTAAGAATCTATATGCATTTCTTTACTTCACAGGTTCAAAACTTACATGTGGTATCAGAACTCATTTTTGGCTTCAGAGGGACACCTTTGTTGTTGAGGGTTTGGCTCAGTCTTGATAGATCAAGTTTATCTTGGGTCTATGATAAACTTGGGTTTAGTGGGAGATTTTGCAATGGTGATTTGAGTGCAGAAAGAGGAATGGAAAGCTCTTCTAGAATCAAGATAGAGAAGTTCAACGGTAAAAACTTTGAGCTATGGAAGCTGAAGATGGAGTACCTTCTTGTAGACAAAGAACAATGGATCATTGTGGATCCTGGTACACAACCTACTGGTACACCGTCTACTAGCACACAGGCTACTGGTACACAACCTACTAGTACACAACCTACCAGTACACAAACTACCAGTACACCACCTACTGGTATGTTGAAGAAATATTGGGAGAAGTTGGACAGAAGAGAAAGGAGTATTATTCGAATCTTCCTGGCAGATTTGGTTTTGTTGAATGTCTCGAGAGAATCTACATCCAAGGAACTATGGGATGAGTTGGGGAATTTGTATCAATCAAAGTCCCTGGTAAAATAGTTGTTTCTTCGAAATAAGTTGTATCATCTTAGGATGGAAGATGGAGATTCTGTGACAGAACATCTAAATGCCTTTAATACTCTGGTAAGTCAGCCTGCCTCTGTTAATATTACGATTGCAGAAGAAGATAAGTGTATTACTTTGTTATGTTCTTTGCCAGACTCTTGGGATAATCTGGTTGTAGCAATTGGTAGTACCACTCAATCTGCATTGAAGTATGAGGATGTAGTTTCATCCTTGTTATTTGAAGAGGTGAGGTTGAAAAGCATGGATAGTCATAGCACAGATGCTTTATTTGTAAGAGGTCGTACCCAAGACAGGAATCCTAGTAAACCTTCAGGGGGGGAGATCTAAATCTATAGGTAGATCTAAGTCTTCAGGAAAATATTTGAGGAAATGATGGAAGTGTGGTAAAAAAGGGTATTATAAGAAAGATTGCAAGTCTAAGAAGGTTGATCAACCAAAGGGATCTGATAGTACCTCTTCCACAAAGATAAAAACCTCCACTGAAGAAGGAGGTCATGTTTACCTAGCATCTACAAGTACACATGCAGACTGCGATGTATGGTTGATTGAATCAGGCGCATCATACCATATGACTCCTCACAGGGAGTGGTTCTCTGAATATGAAAAATATGATGGTGGTGATGTATTCCTAGGAGATGACTCGACAACAAAAATCTTGGGACGTGGAAGGGTTAAGTTTCTACTAAAATATGGAAGGAATAGAACACTCCCTGGGGTTCTGTACATTCCAAAACTTGCCAGGAGCCTAATATCTATAAGCAAGTTGGATGATGCGGGAGTGGATACTATATTTGGAAAGAACACTTGCAAGACGGTATGAAGGGAAATGGTGTTGATGATGGGAGTTCGGTGTGGAAATATATACAAGTTATTGGGAAGCACTTATACTAATGGGTGTAACATTTTTGTTGTCCTTGAGCAGACAAATAAAGAAGACAAGACCAATATCGTCCTTGAAAAGAAGACCATGTTGTGGCATCAAAGATTGGGGCATATTGGAGAAAAGGGCCTTCGAACACTACAGGGTAAAGGCATGGTTGAAGGTATGTCTAATTTCACTCTGGATTTTGATTTCTGTGAACATTGCATATATAGTAAACAAAATCGAGCAAGATTCCCATTTGGTGCTACAAGAGAAAAGGGGATATTAGAGTTGATACATAGTGATGTGTTTGGACCTGTTCCTGTTCCATCCCTAGGTAAAACTGTGTATTATGTTTCATTCATAGATGATTTTTCAAGGAACACATGGATTTATTTTCTTATAAATAAATATGAGGTATTTGATAAATTTAAAGAGTTTAAGGCTCTGGTAGAAAATCAAACAGATAAGAAAATAAAGGTATTGAGAACAGATAATGGTGGAGAATTCTGCAGAAATGAATTCGAATAATTCTGTAAGAAGTGTGGTATAGAAAGGCATAAGACTACTCCATACACTCCTCAGTAGAATGGAGTTGCAGAAAGGATGAATAGTACACTGATGGAAAAATAAAGGAGCATGCTCAGCGGTGTCGGGTTAGGACAATAATTCTGGGCGGAGGCAGTGGGTACAACATGTTACCTAGTCAATCTATAACCTTCATCAACATTGGATGAAAAAAATCCACACAAGGTATGGTCTACAAAGAAACCCTCTCTTTAATATCTTAGAGTGTTTGGTTGTGATGCTTATGTACATGTTTCAAAGGAAAATAGGAGTAAGATGGATAAAAAGGATGAAAAGTGTATCTTTATTGGTCATAAAGATGGTGTGAAAGGTTATAAACTTTGGAACGCATAAACCAAGAAGACTGTTTACAGTCGAGATTTTTTTTTCAGAGAGGTAAAATATGTGTCCAAACAGGAATTCCTACCAATGCAAGATGAACCTAAGAAAATAGAGCTTGAGTTGGATGATGCAAAATCTGAATAAGAGGAAGTAGAAGAAGAAGAAGAAGAACCTCATACCCCAGTATTGAGGAGATCGGTGAGAGATAAAAGGAAACTAGAAAGGTATAGTCCACCTGATTTTCGTTCCAATTTTTCTTTATCTATTACTAATGATGATCCCAGAACTGTCAGGGAAGCGGTGAATTCAGAGGATAGTAAACTCTAGAAGAAGGCCATGGTTGAAGAAATGGATGCCTTGGATAAGAATGAGGCATGGGATATATTTGAGTTTCCAACTGGAAGAAAATCTATTGGTAGAAAATGGTTGTTGAAGAAGAAGTTTAATGCACAAGGTAAAGTGGAGAAATACAAATCTCGGTTAGTAGCAAAAGGTTATTCCCAGGTAGAGGGAATTGACTTTGGTGATATTTTTTCTCCTTTTTCTGAGTTAAATTCTATTAGATTTATTTTATCTATTGTTGCTTCTTTTGATCTTGAAGTGGAACAGATGGATGCAAAGACAACAATCCTACATGGGGATCTAGAAGAAGAAATCTACATGAAGAAACCAGAAGGATTTGTAGTGAGGGGAAAGAAAGAGTTGGTCTGTAAGCTAAAGAAGTCACTATATGGTCTAAAGAAATCACCTAGGATGTGGTACCAAAATTTTGACACATACATCGTTGGATTGGGATTTGTAAGAAGCAGGGTTGATTACTGTGTATATTCCAAGCAGGTTGGTAATCACTTCATTTATGTAGTGTTCTATGTTGATGACATGCAGTTGGTAGGAAATAACATGGATGTTATCAAGGAGGTGAAATCACATCTATCCTCCAAATTTGACATGAAGGATCTCGATGCTGCTAAATTCATTATGGGAATGGAGATTAAAAGAGATCGTGGAAACATGAAAATCTAGTTAAATCAAAGAAAGTATGTTGAGACAATATTGCAGAGGTTTAATATGCATGGAAGTAAACCAGTTAAGGTTCCTATTCATATAGGTGTAAATTTATTTGCAGATCAGTGTCCCAAGACACAGGAAGAAGAAGAGGACATGTCCCATGTTCCGTATGCCAATGCAATTGGCATTTTGATTTATGCAATGGTCTGTACTAGACCGGACATTGCACATGCAGTGGGAGTTTTGAGTAGGTATATGTCGAAACCAGGGAAGGAGAATTGGACAGTAGTAAAGAGGATCTTCAGGTATCTTTGTGGCACTACCAGTTATGGATTGTGCTACCAAGGAAGACTAGGATTGGACAGAGTGATGGACATACATGGATTTGTTGATGCAGACTGGGCTGGAGATATGGATCGCAGAATATCTACAAGTGGATATGTGTTTAAACTATTTGGATGAGCAATCAATTGGAAGAGCAAAAGACAAGTTGTAGTGGCACTCTCAACTACAAAAGTTGAATACATGGCAGCCACTCATGCAAGCAAGGAAGCAGTATGGTTACAAAGATTTTGTTTAGGTATTGGGTTGGTACAACAAGCAGTGAGATTAGATTGTGATAGTTAGAGTGAAATATTCCTAGAAAAGAACCTAGCTTATCATTCAAAGACAAAGCATATTGATGTTTAGTATCACTTTGTGAGAGACATGGTTGAGGAAAAGAAGGTATTGTTGGAAAAGGTTGACACATTGAAGAATGTTGCAGATTCAATGACAAAGTCCATGAGCACATATAAGTTCTCCTGGTGTAGAGTAACAATGGGCATTGTTGCCCTAGATTGTTGACTATATAATCCCCTGGACCCCTGGATGCAAATAAAACAACAAGTGGGAAAATGTTGGGTATGTGTTATATTCTTTGCATGTGTGTGTGTGGGCATGTT
>JASDQU010105686.1:125626-144143 GCA_032191745.1 Picea mariana | reverse complement strand
AGGGGGGGGGGGCAGGTATGCCCCCCCTGGTTACACACAGTGTTCAGCAGCGGGCGACAGCCCAGATCAACACCCCAAAATTTGTTTTTGGGTGGTTTTTGCTATTTTTAGCAGCTTTGTAAATTAATCCTGGAATAAGGGATTAGGGTTTTGGTATCTACGAAATACCTAAAAACATTGTATGGTGAATGGTGAAATTCGATATAATGAATATAAGAAAGGTTTTACCAGTTGAGGGTTTCCAGTGGAAAATCTTTGTACTTTGTGTATGAGCCTAAAAACATTGTATGGTGAATGGTGAAATTCCATATAATGAATATAAGAAAGGTTTTCCCAGTTGAGGGTTTCTAGTGGAAAATCTTTGTACTTTGTGTATGAGCCATTGATTAAATTTTGTTTTTCTTAAGAATCTATATGCATTTCTTTACTTCATAGGTTTAAAGCTTACAGTGAGGCCTTGCTTGATAAGCCCTATACAACCCGTTGGGGTGGCTCACATGACACAAGTAGTCTTACCCATGGGGATCAACTAAATCATGGTTTTTCACAAAACCCTCGCTCTCCTTTGCAATCATGAAACTTTTTCATCACTCTTCCTTCACTGCCTCAAATTTGTGCTACTTGATATTTGTCAATAAAATACTTGCAAAAAAACCTTTCACAAGATAGATAATCAATATGTTCAATAGGTTCTCATGGGAGTCTCTTGATATCTTATTTATACTTCCCCGGTTCTTTCCTTTAGGGGCTATATTGTAATTCTTTTACCCCTTTTTCTTCTTCTAGGGATAATCCACATTCTTATTGCAACTACTTTACATGTAATTGGTAAACTCGTAATTTATTTGCTACAACTACTTTACCCATAATTAACTTCTTATTGCAACCACTTTGACTAGAAATGTTTTTTATGACATTCTAGGGGATTCTAGAAAACATTGACTTCTTTTTTACCTTCTAGGGGTTTCTAGATTATTCTTGAGGATCCTCCAACTTCCCAAAGCCATATCTCCTCAACTGTAAGGAACCACATGATGTACCAACTATCACCGAAAATGACTTGATGTGTATTGTCCATCTATGATAATCTTACTTGCAAGTGTACTAACCTTCATGACTTTATTCCTCGATCAAGTGTGGGTTCCATGACCATACCTTCTAGGATACCAGAAGTTGATACCAGACTTGCTTCAAGGGTTGAAATCAATAAAAACCAACCCAATCGTTCAGCATAGTCTTCACAAAAATAAAATATGTTTCTTTTGTTAATTTGTCCATCGCCACTATGATGGAATCACGGTGCTTCAGTGTTCTGGGAAAATTTGTAATGAAGTGAATTGTAACCACTTGCCATTTCCACTCAGGAATGGGAAATGTTTGTAGTATCCGAGTTGGATTTCTATTCTCTTTTTTTACCTTTTGACATGATATACACCTGGCTATGTAATTATCCACTTCCTTCTTCAATCCTGGCCAAAAGTATTGGCTTGTTATAGCTACAATTGTCTTTTGATATCGTGGGTGCCCAACATATGGCACATTGTGCATTTCCATTGACATTGTATATTTAATCTCTTCTAAATTTGAAAAATATATTTTTCCTTTGTACATGACAATTCCATCCTCTTTCAACTCATAATAATTATTTTTCTGCTATAAAACTCCTTGTTGTAATGCTTCTTTTATTTTTACATATTGTTGGTCTAAATTTGCAACCTCTAAAATTCTATCTTTTAATTTTTTATTGAACATGATAATGGATGAAATGTGGACTTTATGAGCTCTTCCACTGAGTGCATCAAACACTTGATCCTCCTTTCCTTTAATATGCTTCATTTCAAAGTCATCTTCACTTAAAACTTCCAGCCATCTAGTTTTTATGGCATTTAGTGCTGGTTGTCAAAACAAATGATTCAAACCACAATGGTCTATCCTGAGCTCAAATATTCGACCCACGAGATAAGTTCTCCACATTTTAAATGCATAAAAAATTGTTTCTAACTTCAAGTCATGTGTAACATAATTCTTTTCATGCTCCTTTAATTTTCTAGGTTCATAGCATACCACATGTGCTTTTTTAATGAGGACTCTACCAAGCCCTTCCTTGCATGCATCAATGCACACTACAAAATGTTCATTTCGATCAACAATATTTAATATTGGATTACTTGTCAAAATATCTTTCAATTTTTGAAAACTTTCTTCACATTTGGGAGTCCATCCAAATTTCACTTCTTTATTTTGGAAAGAAGTTCTTGGGATTGCAATATTTGAAACCCCTTTATCAATATTCTATAATAACCAACAAGACCCATAAAATATCTGGCCACTGTTACATTTCTTGGCGTTGGCCATCCTCTAATGGCCTCTATTTTCTCATGATGAAATTCTATTCCCTCTTCTCAAATAATATGCCCCATGTAGTGAATCATTTTTTGATCAAATATACACTTAATTAAATTAGCATACAATTTTTGCTCTCTTAAAAATTGCAACACAATTCTTAAATTTTTTTTATCCTCTTATTTTGTCTTGGAGTAGATTAGAATATCATCCAAGATAAAAATTACAAACTTGTCCAAGTACTCCTTGAAAAATCCATTCATTAGAAACATAAAAATATTTGGGGCATTTGATAGCCCAAATGGAACTACTATAAATTCAAAATGACCATATCTTGTTCTGAATGTTTTCTTGTTGATATGTTCTTCCTTTATCTTCACTTGATGATAAATTGATCTCAAATCAACATTGGAAAATATTATTTCACTTTTCAGTAGATAAAAGATATCATTAATCCTTGAAAAATGCTATTTGTTCTTTATGGTGACCTTATTTAGCTACTTGGAATCAATGCATAACCTTAAGGTTCCATACTTTTTCTTTACAAAAAGGACTAGGGATCCCCAAGGTGATACACTTTGGCGTATATACCCCTTCTTTAACAATTGTTCAAGTTGAATTTACAACTCTTTTATATCTGGTGTGCCCATTTTGTAAGGTGTCTTTTATCCACCTAGTTATGTTATTTTGAGTAGAGACATGAAATATCATATAAATTACCAATGGAACAATGGAATATAGAGAAGAGCACACCAAAAATGATACATTTTATTGAAACGGGAGCAATGTTCACTTTCCTCTTCAAGGGGGAAACCTCCAGTAGAGAAATTATCTATTACAATAATTCTCAAGACAATATTTCTTACGCCTCCTACTCTTATTTATACTAATTCTATCTTCTACATAACATTCAAGAGGAAGATATTTCTATAAGAAGAAGCTTATATTAGGTCTTCTTACATTGACTTCTTCACATTTATGTAATAGGAAGTATTAACTATTGTCATCCTTTATTACATAGAAAATATATCCTTCTAACTAATGAAAAACCAAGAGGGGTTAGGATCATATCCTAACATTCCCCCCCCCTTAAAAACAATCCTTTTCCTCAAGGTTGAGTATGTGGAAATTGTTGCAATATGGCAACTAGTTCCCAAGTTGCATCCTATGGAGATGTGTCCTTCCACTTGGTAAAAAATTATTTGATATTTATTCCATGCAAGTGATGCTCATGCATGTTGATGACTAATTCTAGTTGGAGCCAAAGGATGCCTTCTTCATCTAATTCAGGTAGGATGGTTTGAACCCAAAATTTTTGACCCACAACATTCTTCAAATAGGAAACGTGGAACACCAAATGTATTTTGGAGGTAGCTGGAAGTGCTAGTTTGTAGGAAACTAGACCAACACATTTGATGAATCTATAAGGACTATAGAATTTAGGTACCAAATTGTGGTGGACATGTTCTTTTAGAAATGTTTGATTGTAAGGTTGGAGTCAGAGAAACACCTTATCATATTCTTGGAAAACCCTTTTGGAATGGTGTTGGTCAGCCTCTTGGTTCATACAATTTTGGGCCATGTGGAGGTTATCATTCAGAGTTGTGAGGGTAGTTGCTCTACCTTGCAACAACTTATCAATAGCATGGAAATTTTTTGTTCCTGGAAGATATGAAGTTACTAAGAGTGGTTGTTGTCAATACACTATTTTATATGGTTTCATTTTGGTGGTTGTATGATAGGAAGTGTTGTTCCACCATTCGACCAAAGATAACCATTGCACCCACTAATGTTGCTTTTATAAAGAAAAAAAACACAAGTAGGTTTCCATACAATTATTGAAAATTTCTATTTGGTCATCCATCTAGGGTTGGTAGGTTGTGCTCATGTTTAATTGTGTGCCCTATAATTTAAACAATTATTTCCAAAATTTGTTGGTGAAGGTCGGGTCACAGTCAAACACTATTGATGTTGGCATGCCATGTAATTTGAAAATATAATCAATGAAAAATCATGCTACCATAGCCCGTGTAAAACGCTATGGTAAGGCACAAAAATGTGCATACTTGGAGAGATGATCTACCCTAACCATGATGACTGACTTGTTACCCTTTTTTGGAAGGCCCACTATAAATTCCATGGAGATGTAAGTCCAAATGAGGGTCAAAATGGGTAATGGTTGTATAGCTCTGGAGGTCTTGTCAGTTTCACCTTTATTGCATTGGTAGAAATCAAATTCAGTGACAAAGGTAAGGATGCCCTTCTTCATTCCTTCCCATAAAAAGAATGATGAGCATGATAATATGTCTTTTGGAATCCTGAGTGACCCTCTAGAGTATATGTGTGAAAATAATTTAAGATACTAGGCTTGAGGATTGAAGACAAAGACAAAACCAAGAGATCCTTATACCAAAGGATATTTTCTTGCCAAGTGTATCTAGGGTGAGGTCTAGGGTCCTCTTGAAGTCAATGAATTACATGTGATATGGATAGGTGTGTTATCCTAGGAGGAGAGGGATGTGGTGATCATGCTCACCCATGGAAGGGGGTAGGTCTGTGGGTGTCACAGAGACCTTGTGTTTATTATCCAAAACCATTTGTAGATTAGGATGTACTATTGGGTATAATTGATCATGTACCTGGATGAAATTAAATTGAGAAATCACACCATGGTGGCCTTTCTTTAGGAGTTTCTCCATCAGGTCAGAATTGATAATTTATGGGGAACCAACTTGTCAAACTCTGAGGGTATAGGTGTGAACATCCTGAGTGAATATCTTATATAATTCTTGTTAATCCATGGTAATCGGTCCCAAGGTGCGAGGCCATTCAACACCAAATATAATATCACTACTACCCATGGAAATGGAGAACATGTGAGTTTTCAGGTGATAATTGGTCATTTGGAGTTTGAAATTCTCACAAAGTCTCCCACATTTTATTGTACCACCATTAGTGATGAGAATTTTAAAATTATAAACTAGTATATAAAATGAATTAACCTTCTCAACTATCATGTGATGAATAAAATTATGGGTTCTACCACTACCGGCATATGTTTGATGTAGCCCTTGATTTTTAATGTTTATGGAGAATAAATACCCATGAGGGCGTGGAGGGAGATGAATGGTTCCTCTAGTTCCATAGAAGGTGGGACTAGATCTGATATGGGGACAATTGGTTGTGTGTTCTCTGTGTCAATGTGCTCATCTATTAATATGTCATTGGAGGATGTGGAAGTTGATGCATCAATTTGGAAGAAATTTTGTTCATGAAAATTATGGCCTGAAAAATACTTTTCATCACAGCGATAGAAAATTCCTTGCTTCTGACATTCAACCATTTGTTTTGGAGATATGTTTTGGACCTTCAAAGTTTGTTCCAGAGCAGAGGTATACCTTGAATGAGGGTGGTTGGTAACAATAAAACAAAGGCGTTTGGCCTACAAAATGGTCTCATATTCCAGAGCTAATGTGCATGCCTACAACGAGGTAGTTAGATGGTGCATGAAAACATGAGCTCGAATGGAGTCCTTTAAGCCACTAATAAACCACTTCAGATAAAACTCATCAGATAAGCCATTATTTTATATAGCCAATTGTTCTAATGAAGAGATGAAGTATGCTATTGGACCTGTTTTTTGTAGCTTGGTGATTCAAACCAAAAAATGAGATTCCCTATCGAAATGGCCACAAACTGCTTTGGTGAACATGGTCCAGTTTGGTATTCTTGGATAACATTTCTTATTCCATTTCCACCATTTCTATCGTTCTCGATCCAAGTACAGAACTCTCACATGGATTTTGGTCTCATAATCTTGTATATAATGGAGGGAGAAGTATTGTTCCATTTTAGATACCCATCTGGTTTGGTTTGAGCCATTAAATTTAAGTATCTCAAATTCAGGCACCCTATTAGAGAATTTCAGAGATCCCCAGGGGAAGTGGGAAAGATGAGGGTTCTCAAAATGGGAAGAATGAGAAGTGTGAGGGTGGGACTCTGGTTGTGGACCCTGGTTGTGCGTCAGAAAGTATTGAAATTGGTTGGAGAGGGTGTTCAATATTTGGCTTAGTTCCTATTGAAATTATTTGGAGAGGTTGTCCAGGACCTGGGTTAACTCCTCGGATAGTTTGGTTACCTTAGTGTCCAATTCATCCAAGGTTTAAGCACATGTGGTAGGGGATAATGTGGAGGATTAGGTAGAGTAATACCTCACTAGTTAGAACAAGACATGGAGTTGTTTGGGATTGATAGAAAACAAGGGTCTCTGAAGGGGTATTTGGTCCAAAGTAAATGATAGGTACCACTGTGATCAGGACAAAGAGAGGAATCCAATGAAATAGGTCTCAAATATGGGTTACAAGAATGGGTTGGGTCCATAGGAAAAAAACAACTTAAAAATGAATAATACCACTATGATCAAGAGGAAGAGAGGAATCCAATGGGATATGTCTCAAATAAGGGTGTGGGTGGGACCACTATACTTTTTTTTTACTCCTACAGAGTTATACTTCAATTTGAATACTTCTACAACTTTAGAATGCCCAAATTTGTAACCGTGAAAAATGTGTAGTCAATTTGCAACCAAAATGTCAGAGGTAAGGTTGTGCAGCAATAAAATCCTATTTGCACCTTCTTCGGGATGTTACCCCTATTTAGGGTCTGCAAGGTTCCTATGGACAAGGGTTTTTCCTATGTTATATATCTCTGATATACGTGCAGGGTCAAACAATAGTAATCGAACCAATATCCTAGGGCACTAACTAAGGAGGATCAACCGTAACCTTAGTCGCACTACCCGATTACCCAGGTACTAGAGAGTATCTTGCTAAGTGATGTTCTTGGTGGCACTATAGTAGTCAAGTGGTTGATCGATTGATCTATAAAGGGATTCAGGATACCTAGGCCAATCCATATATAGGTGTTGTTGGATGTGCTATCACTTTAAGGGGTGCCAACAAGGGTTACAAGGGTTTCCAACAATGTGATATTAAAAAAATCTTGTATTCCCTGCATGTATGCTTCCCCGACTGCATATTTATGCATTGAACGATAGATCAATCTAGCTTAAATATGTTGGAATACATCTCTACCTTGAAAAAAAATTAACCCACAATTATTTCCCAAGAAAGATATTTGATACCGCATGTTATCCACTTGGTTATGTTATTTTGAGCATATATGGGAAATATCACATAAATTACCAATGGAACAACATAGTATAGAGAAGAGCAAAACAAAATTGATATTTTTTATTGAAATAGGAGCAATGTTAACTTTCCTCTTCGAGGGGGAAACCTACAGTAGAGCAACACTCTATTACAATAATTCTCAAGACAATCTTACTCACACCTACTACTCTTATTTATACCAATTCTATCTTCTAAAGAACACTCTAGAGGAATATCTTTCTAGAAGTGGAAGCTTATATTAGGTATTCTTACATTGACTTGTTTGCGTTTATTTAATAGGCCTTATTAACTAATTTCATCCTTTATTACATGGAAAACATATCCTACTAACTAATGACCAACTAATAGGGTTTAGGATCGCATCCTAATATTGTCTTGGACACTAATGACCAAATCAATAGAAAAATTGAAGTCTCTCTTTGGTGAAAATCCTTAGATTTCCCCAAAACCATCTTCAAAACATTTCAATACAAGATGGTATTCAATACTTACCACTTTATCTCTAGCTACCTCTTCCATATGGGATGCAAAAATTTGACATCCTTTCCTGAAGCTATTTTTCAGTTGCATGGTTGATATTTCTCTAACATCCACAAATCATGGAATTCCTTGAATGTTTCCTTTATGCACTTCTTCATCGAGACAAGTGATTGTCTTGTTATAATAGTCCAAGATAGCATGGCGTTTATCCAACCAATCCATGGCAATAATAAATTCATATGATTCCAATGGTATGATTTTCACATCTACCTTTGTGTTGAGTCCATTTATGTCTATTAGACAATATTTAACCAACTTATTGATCTTTCTCTTATCTCCCATGGGTAACTGAACTAACCAATGTTTATGATGCTTAATCCTTTGCAAGTGAAATAGTTCAACAACGTTATATTTTATATAACTATGGATAGCTACAGAATCAATTAAAACTCTTATGGGATGGTTATCAATCTTACCTTCCACTTCAATCATGTGGGGTTGATACTCTGCTTCCTTGTTGTCCAAGAATGCATAAATCCTTGACATGCTTCCTCCCATGTCTTCAACTATTTTATCCTCTTGAATGTTTTGTACAATCGTCAGTCTTTATCCTTCGTGAGGGAAGTCCCTATATACGTGATTTCCCTCGCATACCCAACATTATGTAGGATATTTCCTTGGCCTTTTCCCAAATGACTATGTTGTCATGTGCTCATTTTGGTTTGATTTTCCTTGCTTATTTACTTGTGATCTACTCTTGAAAAAGGGTGTCTTAAAACATTTTTTCCTTTGATCCTTCTTTCCTCTCATCTCATCATTCTAAGTCTTTTGAAACACTGGCCTCCCTCTACTTTGCTCATAAATATGCCTTGCGCTCCTTATGGTCTCTTCCAAAGTTTTGCGGTTATCATATTGTATCTTGTCACTGTAGAAAGAGGGTAACCCACTTAGAAACCTTTTGATTATGACATTTTGATGCTTTATGAAGTTCACATACTTCAACAATTCAAATAACCTCTTCTCATACTCATCCATAGTCATGCTTCCCAACTTGAGTTCAAAGAACTCTTAAATATTTCTATCATAATAATTCCTAGAAAAATGTTTCTCTTGGAAATATCCTTTCAACTTCCTCCATGAAAGATTCCTCTCATTAAGGTGTTTTTATTTCTTAATCTTATCCCACCATATGGATTCCTTTCCTTGCAAGTGGTAGGTTGCAATTCTTGTTTCTACCTTGGAGGGATAATAATGCAGCTATAAATATTTCTTCATTTCCAATAGTTAGACCTCATACTCTTCCGCCTTCCTATTCTCACCATTAAAAGTAGTTGGCTTGATTTTCTTGATTTCACCTTGCAATATGTCTCCCTCGGTCCTTTTCTTGTGTCTCCTCACAAGGGACATACTTGGGATGCTCCTTTTCCTTGAACTTGCATCATCTCTCCTAGTGAATTACTCTAGGGAGTGATGACGCATGATCATGTTCCTTGAATAATTGTCATTCCCATTCACATCCCTTCTGCTATCGGATTTGGATGATGTCACTTGTCTATCATTCACTACTTTCTTTGTGCTAGAATATTTATTGGCTTGCCTCTATAATATGTTCTTTTTTCTATCTTTGATGCTATTATACATTCAGTTAGCTTGTATCTCTTTTAACTAATTTGCTCAAAACTTTGACATTTCCCAAAAACATACATTTTTCAAAAATGAAGGGCCCAATAGGCCCCGACCATAACTGTTGACTCGCCCCAAGTCAAACTTTTTCTTCCTTCCCATGTCCTTGTTCAAATGGAGGGCCCATCTCAGGCACAATTGTGAGGGCCTGCTAGCAGATGTTCTCTTAGTGCTCCACACGATCATGCCATTTTCTTGCAAATATCAAGGCTCCCACAAAAACCTCTTGTGTGACTGTCCCAATGGGTTCATTAGGCTTATTAGCGTGTAGTGTAGTCCATTCAATGTTTGCAACAGAAACAAGTTGTTGCATCTGGACATACTCAACTTGAGCTGTAGTTCAAATTTCTTTGACCTCTTTCTTGGCGGCCCGAGTAGACTCAATCAAGGAATCCTATCTTTCATCCACAACTTGGATCTTCAAAAAAAAATTTCCCTACTCAAACGAATCAGTGATGGATTGGGATTTTTCATTCATCTGGTTGAGATGTGCACATAATTATTTTACTGGCTTACTTCATCGTTCCATCAAGCCGAACCAATTATTGACCATGTCAAAGAGTTGGAAAAATTCATTTGCGTGGGCATGAAGAGAGAATCGAATGAGATTTCCCTCTATGACTACCTGTGTTACCTTCTACATCATCTCTTAGGGATGTTCCTTTTCCTTCAACTTAATTTCAACCATCTCTTGTTGTAGGTTGATGGTCCTCACATCCAGATGTGACCAGGAATAAAAAAAATTATCTCAAGTCCTTGTGGAGGTGCAACTAGGGTGATATCGTCATGGAGCTATGGAGAAACATTTCTAAAGGTGGCCCAAACTTGGAGAAACTTATCAAAAAAAACCGCAATATTAGAATCAACCTCTATTCTCATGATCTATGGCGAAAGTGGCTATAATTATGGCTTGTAATAGCTATTGTGTCTATTGTGTAAGCTCTGCGTTCATCTGTTCTACAGTTAGAATTCTCTACACAAGCTAGTCTATGGAGGCACACATGAGATGGACGATCTATGCAATGGAACAAGCTATGAGATATACATTTTTCAGGGATGGATCCATGGGAAACCTTTACGATATTTTTTATCCACTGGTGACAGATCACTCGGACATACTGGGGGTGTCACCACTGTCAAGACTAGGTGAAGTAGTGCAGAGGCTGCGAGCGAGCCTATCCTGGACCTCTGGAGGAAGTGTCCCAATGATGTTGGTGCACACTAGGAACAATTCCAAGATTTCTCGACACTGTT
Organism: Picea mariana; assembly: GCA_032191745.1. Taxonomy (NCBI): domain Eukaryota; kingdom Viridiplantae; phylum Streptophyta; class Pinopsida; order Pinales; family Pinaceae; genus Picea; species Picea mariana. The sequence continues at coordinate 133,191 of JASDQU010105686.1, read as the reverse complement.
TTGGATCTTGTAGCAATAACTCAATATGTTCCTTGACCAAACTTGTACTATGCACAAATTGAGTGTCCTTGAGGGCCTCACTCTAGACCCATCAACTCTTGCACCTTTAGTACCTTAGCCGATTTAGGATTGGGATTGTTCATAGGTGGCTACAAGGATGATTTTAGGGGTCTAATTTTGCTAATGGGATAATTTTACATGGTTTTTCACAAAAAAAATATTCTCTATTCTAAAAATGATTCTCCCAAATTCTAACGGATAAAATTATTTTACCTTAAAAATCGCCAAAACTTTATGCAAACTATACAAAATCCTTAGAAATTTGAATAATTTTACAAAAATATCTCCAAACTTTTTCTAGCTTGCATATGAAGGATTAGTAAGATTGACCAAGGTTTCTACATTTTAAAATAAATTTCCATCCCTAAAATCATCCCTACAGGTGGGGTGTCAAGTGGAACATGGAAATGTGAACCGTTAGGGAAGGTGGATGGAATCGGAACTATGGTTCCTATAAATGTTATGAAATAGGTAGTATATGTAGGTGTAGTAATGTTGATATGAGTCTGGGAAGGGGAGGATGTAGTGGAGGATGGGGCATCTACATTCGAACTAGGTGGTTGACAGGTGAGATCTTCTATGATGGGAATGGGTTGGGTTGTCGATAATAGTGATGACAGGAAAATAAGAGAGAATGGGGTTGGTGGTGCAAGATGGTGGAGGAATGGAATAAATGGGAGTAGCATCAGTGACAATGAGGCCATTGGTGGAGATGGATGGAGAGACAAATAATAGTTTCTTATGAGGAAAATTAGTGGCAAAGACTTCATGGAACTGCTTACCAGAAATAGTGGCATCATCCAGAATTGATGGGAATGGGAGCATAATTTTCCTAATTAAGGTCTCCTTTTCTCCTTCTTTCTCTTCATCGTTTGACATTGTGGGTAATTATCTCTCTCTTTGATGCAGTCATTATTGGGCCTACACCCCTTCTATGTATCATAGTCAATCATTGTGATATCACAGGAACCATATAGGAGACACCCAATATCTTATTTTCTTTGGTGAAACCAGAACATGAAGTGACCTCCTTATCTAGATCTTCCTTATCCATATAAAGAGGTAGAGTAAGAGTGTGAAATATTGATGGATCCGCACCTAAATTCCTCATAAATTTAAATTCTTGGTTCATGTCAAACTATATATTGTGGGTGTGGTAGTTGAGAAACAACTACAGAATTATTAGTTGTTATGTAGTGTAAATGAGTTCATTGTGCCAATGCAAAAAGGGAGTGTCATGGTATTTTGAGTGAGCGATGGCAATGCAACTATGCCAGGGATCGAAGAGCTTGGCGATAAAAAATTTAGGAGCGTGGGAGAGGCTTCTAAGTTGAGGTGACTGCTACCTCTGTATAGAAATATGTGGCTTGGTCATGCACATCAGTGTAGGCCTGCAACATTTTCATGAGAGGGTACTTACACTACTTCAATTGTGTTTTATTTTTGCTAATCTCAACCAATGCTATGGTATCATGTTTTCAATCTCCCTGAGAGTAATTCTTTATGAACTTTCCTATAATTAAATAACATTCATAGTGGAACTTCTCATCATTGATTTTGTGAATGAGTTCTCCATGACCTCCTCACTTGATCCCATACTTTTCGTAGAGGTTAATATCACCCGTTTTGTAGTCATGCTTCCCTGAACCCTAGAAGCCTTGCATAAAGTCATTCCCTTTCATGAATAAACTAGTGAACTTGTGAATGTATTCCACATGGATGGGATAGGCCTTGTCCAAACATAAAGCACAATTTTTCATATCTAATCATAAAATTAGTGCACCGGGTGACTTCTCCAGTAGTGTCGAACACCGGTAGGTCACAAAAATTTAGCAAAGTAGTGTCATGGAGGGGTATGAAGGACGGTTTCCACTCCAACATCAATTCATCGGTCGGTAAAGCTGTGAAATACAAGAATGTATGGATAGCCTTCGAGGGTATTGTGATGCATCCATGAGTTCAATGTTGAGAAACCAAGTTTTCTCGACCTTTCAATGGACATTGCCCATAAATTCAACCACTAGATCAATAATTTCCTCGAAAACAATGAATTTTGGAAGGTCTTCATGGCTAGAAGTGTGAACCTTGTTGGTAGACCTGCATTGGTAAAAAAATAAATTTGGTGGACAGAGGCATGGGTGCGGGTTCATAGATTGCTCGTGGGTCTCCAAGACTAGGTATGGAAATGACTAGAGTAAAACACAATAATGTTTAATAGTTAGGGAAATATGACTTTATAGGAAACATAAAGGAGGTGACATGATTGGAATTTATTAAGAGATACAACATAGAGGTAACTCATAATTAGCATCAGATATGACCATCAAATGAATCAAAATATAAGAGGTGAGTTTTTCCATAAAGATCATAAGTGAGAACATCTTGAAGGGACAGTCGGTTAAACATAAAATTAATTAATGCACCAACAATTAGCCAGAAAGTTACTGACAATTGTTCGGACTTAAATGACTCAGACCAGTGATGATGGGATGGCCACCAAAAGGGTACCAATGACACTTAACTAACAAGGTTACAATGACATGGGACATATTCCAAATTTTACAACTACTAAATACCCAAAATATTTGACACAGACGTCCTCAGCCATAAAGGTGTGATCTAGGTGGGATGAACTGATAATGACAACTAGAATCAAGGACAAGTGATAGTTGGACACGTCACCATTTTATGGATGAAAAAGGACAACAACAAAACAATTGAAAATCCTACATATTGTCTTCACTTATGGTGACAAGAGTGTTGTGAAAATTCACTTACTGAGCAGAAATGTAGGGATTTAGGTGTACTTCATTCACCTATCCTGGATGGAGAATTGCATCGAGTTTCACAAGTTTGACAACTTTGAACTCATGAATTTCTGCAACTATAAAAGGTTTGAGCCAATGCATTTTTAGTTTCCCTGGATGCTTTTGATACTTACTATTGTACAACAAAACTTGATCTCCTAGGGCAAAAGATTTAATCTTAATATGCTTGTCATCCCAACTCTTCTTCCTAAGATTTTCCATAGTCTGATGAAAATTGACCAAAAATTGATCTTCGTCCAATGCCAACAACTTTGCAACCCAGTCCACAATTGATTCATTATATTTCATGTGAGTGACATGTGCAATATATAATCTTGGAGTGATGAAATCAGTGGGGAGAATTACTTCTGGACCATAAACTAGTTGGAATGTTAATTATATTTATGCAGTTTCTTTGTAGTAGTCCTATAAGCCCATAAAACTATAGGGGCTCTTTCATCCTAGTCATCTCTAGTTGTCCAAAATACCTTAGTTAATCCTTGCTCCAGAATCTTGTTAAATGCTTTGACTATATCGTTTGCTTGTGGGTGATATGGGATAATTTTTTGATGTCGAATTAATAACTCACGAGTGAGAGTCACTACAGTATTGCTGATGAAATGAGCACCCTATTTGCTGGTCAAATTCCAAGGGCATCCAAATCGGGTGATGATGTTCTCAAAAATAATTTGGGTTGTATTATATGTAGAGTAATCTCAGACTAGTTCTGCTTCAGCCTGACGGGTGAGCTAGTCTGTAGTAGTGATGATATACCTTTCCTTCGAGTGCTTGGTTGGTAGATTGATCAATCCTACGAATTCAACTTCCCATTTCACAAATTCTTGAATATATCGAAAAGTAAGGGTAACTCATCTCTGCATGATGATTTACTCACCCTTTGACAAACATCACAGGTCGTGGCATAATCTTTGGTATATTTGAAAATAGTTGGACACCATAATCCTTCATGTAATATCTTCTAGGAAGTTTCTTTCCCTCTGACATGTCCTCCTACAACTCCATAGTGGCAATACCACAAGATTTCACGCCCCTCATGATCAAGCACACATCATCGAAGGTTGTTGTTGAATTCCATATTATACAACTGGACTGTGATCAACCGATATTTTGAGGAATGGACCACCATATACCTCTTTGAGTTGTAGAATACCCTTTAGGCATAGTATCGGTAGTTAAGAAAATGTCAGCAATATAATTAAGGATAACTCCAATTCTAAAGAGATATGCATCAAGGAGATGATCATGAACAACTCTGACACTCTCGCCTGATTCTACTCGAGAGATATTATAGGGGTCAACATTAAATTTTTTTGGCTTGAAAATGACTTCAAAAGAAAGCTCCTGAAAAAAAAACCATATACAAATTCTTCCTTCTAAAACATGCTTATTAACCAAATATTTCAGAGTGGAATGATTAGTAAAGAATTTAAAATGGCCTCCTAGCAAATAGTGTCTAAATTTTTGCAAAGCATAAACAATTCCAAACCTTCCCTTTCAGTGGTAGTGTAATTGTGCTTTCCCTAAGAAATCTTCCTACTAGTAAAGTAGATGGGATGATCCAAGTTTCCTTCACTAGGCTTCCAAAGGATTGCACCCAAATAAATACTAGAGGGATCAATGTGTACATGAAATTCCACATTCCAATTCGGATATATAAGAATAGGGCTAGTACTCAACTTTTCTTTGAGGGTATCAAAGGCTTTGTCTCACTTTGGCTTCCAAGTAAAGGTTTCATATTTCTTTAGCAACTTCTCCAATGGGGTAGTTGTGCAAGTATGATTTCTGATAAATATGAGGTAGTATCTAGTGTGGCCCAATGTTGTTTCTAACCTTTTATCATTCATAGGATGAGGCATATTTAGTATCCGAACAAAATTTTTAGGATCAACTAAAACTCCTTCCCTACATACTATATGTCCCAACAGATTTCCAAAGGATACATAAAAGATGCATTTTTGTAACTGGTGACATTAGTCAAACATTAGCCATAGTGTCCCTTTGTGCTCCTTCAATGAACTATATACCATCTATTCATCCATATACACTTCAAAATTTTTATGTATAAAGTCTCAGAATGCATCAATAACTATTAGAGAGAAAATAGTTGGAGCATTCTTCAGTCTAAAAGGAATAAAATTATAAGGAAAAGAACCCAATTATGTAGTGAACTTAGTATTTATCTTATCTTCTTCCACAATTATAATGGGATGATATCTTGAGAATCCATTTGTAAAAGAATAGGATTCATTTCTCACCACTTGATCAAGAACTTCATCGAAAAAGGAAGTAAGAAAGGGTTGTGTACACAAGTTGAGTTCAAACTCTTGCAATCCACATAAACTCGTATATCATCAATAACCTTCTTTCTTCATATTACAATAGGATTGATCCACTCAGCCTCATCCACAAGGAAAATTAGCTTAGCTACTAACATTTGATCAATCTCTTTCTTAACCTTCTCCTCAACTCGCAGATTCAGACTGTACGATCTATTCTTGACAAGATTAGCATCCAGTTTTAATTCGATTCTAATTTATGCTAAGTCTCCCTTAACCCCCTTCAATTCATAAAAAATCTTAGTAAAGAGACATTTGTAGTCCCAAAACAAACCTTGTATCTCTGTAATAGTTTTCTCATCTCAATAGTCTCTTATGGATGCCATCTTAGGATGCTCCTCACTCCCTATGTTTACTTTCCTCAATTTCCGAGGTTTAGAATATGAAATATTAACATCATCAATGATAGTTTCTTTAACTATTCTTGTTCCTCTAGATTCCTTAAGTGTTAAATTTTGAAGTTCCTGTAGGTCTTCAGAATCCTTTGGATCTTTATCAACTTTACTACAGGCCATGGGTAGTCTTGTGGGGGATGGATACAAACTATAGTGAAGTAGATGTTCATGCTCAAAACATATTGTGGGAGGATATTTAGGTCTATATTAATTAGTAAATAAAATTTTCTTGATTTTTTATGGTACTAGGGTGGTTTCAAGAGACTTACTAGAAAAGGATAAATCTTGGAAGAACTAACCCTTTATCAACTTCCAACATGAAGTCTGTCTTCTAGTTTCCTCATGCACATACCAAGATTTTATAATGTTTCCAAAAGAATGGAAAAATTTGTGTGCCTGGAAATGAGAAGGAAGTTGCACAGCTTACCATACCCCAATGCAACATTCAATATGCTTCCTTGGATTATATGACCCGTCATATGGTTCTAGAGTTACAACTTAACTCTTTATCTTTTGATCCTTACTAAACTGGTTGAACTGTGATGAAGGAATTAGATTGTATTGAATGGCGATCTTGACCTTATCCAAATAACACATATTCCCTTTATGATTGGTCCACCATATGGATGGGGATGGTCTCAATGTTATGTCAACTGTCAAAACTCTTTGATCTACAACAAACTTTTCCTCCATGTCAACAAGGAAACTACATAGATCTGCGATGCCATCATATGTTGCATAATTACCTATTTTAGCTACAATCCATCTTACATATATGATAGTTGCGCAACTCCTAGAGAAATTTTGATTCCTTCCCTACTGCCAATTGTCCAAAGCAGCTTCAAAGTCTTCATCCATAGATTAAATGATTGACCAAATTATTTATCCATTTGCAGTGGGATTAATTTAATCTGATTGATTCCCTATAGTCATGGTGTATAGTTGATCTAGAAGATCATGTTCCATATTCTCATGTACTAGGTTAGTATATCATGGAACTTGATATGGTCTAGAGGCAGAGTTACTTTCATGACATCATATTCAAAGGTCATAATTTCTTTCTTAAGATCTATTATAGCATATTTCTTGTAGGCCCAATCAATGCCTAATAGATTTGGNCCCCCCCCCCCCCCCATTATTTCGATGATCTAAAATTCCACCATTGTTTTGACACTAGCCAAATCCACTTCAATATTTTGCATCCTTCCTACCAGATAAATTAAGTATTGATTTTCCATCCGCAATTGCATATGAGAATAAACTAACGTGGGTTTTCCCACCATTTCCTAGCTCCTCTTTGGAAAGATATTGACATCAGATCCCAAGTCCAACATAACATCCATGATATCTTATTTATCAATGTGAGCATTCAATTGAAATTCTCTCCCATTTCTACTCTTGCTTCTGTGTATCCTACTTACATTTCTTGCTGGAAGGTTAGAAATAATGGACTCTTCTAGGTTTCGTTCGGTTCGCAAGGCCCTTTTGATTGTGTTATGAAACTTCCCAATAAGTTATACATCATCTAATATGTAAGAAAATAACTATAAGCACAGATCACCAGCCTTCCATGAATTACCTAGGGGATCCATCTGAGCAAGAGATTCTCCAGTGATTCCTGGTTGGTGAGGGTTTGGATTAAAAATTGGTTCTACAACCTTAGGAATGGTAGAACTAGACATTTTTCTAAACATTTACACCTCATCCTTAAAGAATTCCTTCTTCCTTACAGGATTGTACTTGATATTCTTAGGAACCTCCTTTTGGATGCTGACCTGATGAGGATTTTCAATATCAACACTAGTCTTGGTTCCTCCTCTAGTGATAATTTGAATATTGTTGGAAGATTGGTTGTTGTCATTGATGTTAACCCTAGTCATGGGTTTTGGACCGCAAGATTGATGAAGGTATTTGGACATGAAGGAAAATGCACATGCAGATACAAC
>JASDQU010105686.1:90149-123563 GCA_032191745.1 Picea mariana | reverse complement strand
AAGAAACTCTCAAGTGCCAAAAGAATTAACACATCTTGGATGCATGGGTGAAACTTCATACAAAGAAGATGAAAATACCAACAAGAAGGTTGAAGAAAGAGCTACACAGACAGTTGATGAGAAGTGGACCAGGATACCAGAAAGAAGGAATGATTACAAAAGAGATGAATTTCCAAGAAGACCTCCTACCTTCGGGAATCAAAGAAGCTTCAATCAGTATGAAGGAAACTACAGAAGAGTAGATCATGAACCCAGGTGGACTACATCACAAAGAAGGTCACTTACTCCTAGGTATCAAAATTTCTTTCTTGGTCATTGTTATACTTGCAAAAATTTTGGACATAAGGCAATTAATTGTAGAATCAATGAAAGGAACAAATACGCAAGAAACATGAATGGTGTAAACAGAAGATATGGAAATAATCATGAATTTTTCAACAGAAGTTATAATTCATTTTACCCATTGATGGAAAAAAATATTGTATGCTACAAATGTAATTATCTTGGTCACAAAGTATGAGATTGCAGATATATGAATGAAGATGTCCCTATGCCAACCACAGTATGGAGAAGGAAAGAGATTCCAAATAATGAAGATTGTTGAAAAGCATTAACCACTGAAGAATGTAAAGAAGAAGATGAATGGTACATAGACACTGTATGTTCTTCACACATGACCGAGGATCAAGACAAATTCATCAGCTTAAAGAGAAAAGGTGGCAATGTTGCATTTGGAGATGACTCATCTGCCAAAATACTTGGAGAAGGTGTAGTAGAGCTTGGCAGAAAAAATGTAAAAGAAAAGAATGTTTTATTGGTTGAAGACTTGAATCATAATCTACTCAGTGTTAGTAAAATGTGTGATCAAGGATACACTCTTACATTTGACTCCCGAAAATGTAAAATCAGAGAAAATAACTTAGGAAGATTGGTTGCAACTGCAACAAGAAGATCGAACAACATATACATCCTAGACATGAAGAAGAGAGAGAAGACATAAGGCACACAAAAGGATTCCAAGGAAGAAAAAGTCCCAAAGACCAAAAATATGGATGAAGTATTATTGAGTGCCACGTGTTTAGGGAGAGCAGCCCCAAAGAAGAAGGTTTCCTTTTTCCATTAAACTCGGGGAGAGAAGCTATACCCTTTTCCATTGATGTCAAAGGGGGAGAGAAATTGGGATCATGATGATAGGGGGAGCATGAGTGTTTCCATCAATAACGAAGGGGGATATTGTTGGAAGATTGGTTGTTTTCATTGATGTCAACCCTAGTCATGGGTTTTAGACCACAAGATTGATGAAGGTATTTGGACATGAAGGAAAATGCACATGCAGATACAAAACCCATAGATGGATAGTACACATCATGTTGTTTCTGGTGGTATATGGCACGTCATGTGGATCCTCATGGTTGAGTAGAAATGAATTTTTGAAGATGACAAAGTCGATTGAAGAAATAAGTACATGTAGGCCCTTAAAATATTTAAAGAAAAGAATTACAAATTAAGAAAGTGTCAGGTTGGCCCTAATGTTAAAAGGAAGTGACATAAATGGTATAAATAAACATCATTATACCTTCATTTGATATAAGTTGAATTTCAAAGGAAATAAGAAGAAAAGAAGGTTGGATTTCAAGGGAGGATGAAGTCTTTTGGTGATGTGTTTTAAGGTATGTTATTTTTAGGTCATCTTACCATTTTTTCTATAATTTTTTTTTCTAGAACGATTCAGGTGGTGAAATCGATATGGTATTGAGAAGACATATCAAGGTACCTCTGGTAAAAATTTCAACTCGTCATTCGCTATAATTATGGAGATACACTCTATGGAAGATAGGGTTTGTGAGCAGTCCTGAAGCTAGTCAATAAACAGGTGTTCTGGGTAAAATAGTCATAACTTCTTCATACAAAATCCAAATGAAGTGGGACCACTGCCATTGGAAATAGTATGGACTTTAGTTTCTTGTGTACGAGTTTCATAATCAGATTTTAAATATTGAGCGTGAGGCATGCTATACAAGTTGGGTCTTCTGAATAGACCAGAATTGAATAAAGTCTACCATTCTTTCTATAACCTATTTTTGGGGAGGATTCAAGGAGTGAAAATTGGAGGAGTTTCAGAGAATACATTGAGTAATATTATCTATAGGATCAGAGTACTCCAATAATTGAAGAATTGCAGAAATTGAAGAAGTCTTAGGAAGCATTATCAGGTTCTATGTGATGATTGGTTGATGGTGATGATTTAATGTAAAGTTTTATTATCTTTCATATATTCTTGGGTGGAAGGAAGGGGCAAGGATGGAGAGTTCAACTCTCTCTTGATGTTGGAGGATAGTATCTTCCTCTTGGAGGTTTATCCCTCCCTTTATATTTGGAAGCTGTAGCTACCTTTGGAAGTCATTACTTCCCTTGAACAATAACTATTGATTATTTCTCATATATTGTGCATGGTGTATTGTGGTGTATTGGTGTAACTCTTATACTATTGTTCATTTCTCATTGGATATAATTGAATGGTTTAAGTATAAGCTGAAAAAGATTTCAAATTGTACTTGATATTGATTCACCCCCCTCTTAGTATCAACAAATATTCGTCACTCTTGCCTCAACTATAGATCTAGGAAAATAATTTATCTGATTACCTCCTCTTTTCGTTGCGCAATATTCCCATTTGGAAATCAGATCTGGACAATCTTTGGTAGAGTGGGTATTATTTCTACAATGTGCAGAACATGGCCTTTATGGAAGCAGACAATCTCTTGCAATATGCCCTTTCTTATCAAAGTTGTGGAAACGAATTTGTCCTCGTCTTCCAGTTTGTCCACCCCTCATATTTCCTCCACCTCAATGGCCTCCTCTGAACCCTTTATTAGTTTCGTTGACTCTGAATGTGGAATTATCTAATTTGTCGGCAAGAGCATCCAAAGATCTACATTGGTTGGTAGGATGAATAAGAGACCCATAAAATTCACAATATAATATATTCGAAACAGGGGTATACTTTTGTACAATAGGGTAGTTCCTCAGATATTTCCCATGACTTCTATAGATCTCACAATACCCAATGATTTGGCCTCCTTGATGATTCATAAAAGAATGGTATTGAACAAGGCCATGAAATGATGTTGTAGCGATGACTTATGCAACCCATCTTGATGGTCCTACTGCTGGAGGTTCCATCAAGTGACTAGGGGGTCTCGCACCCCTCAATCTTGGACATTTAATTGTTGTATGACCTTCAGTATAACAATCAATACATGATACCTGTAGTCAAATTTCTCGAGTAAGGGTCAACTCTTGGATCTTGTTAGTTAACACAGATATTTGACCTTGTAGTTGTGCAATATTATTATCTTTAGGGATTCTCATCACCCATAAGATTCTAGTATAGCCTGCCATAGCCTCAATCTTCATGGCTTATTCCAATGTTTCTCCTAACGTAGTTATCCTTTGCTGAGTCAATGGGATTTGGGTTAATGATACATCCCCTGAATAAACCATTCTCTCTGATTATCCTCATGGATGGTGTTTTCTAGTTTCCATATCGCATCAGTAAATCTTTGGTTATATTTGTGTGTGGACTTAGCATATCTTTCTTTTATCTCCCACAACTCGAAGATATCCTACTTCTCTGACTGAGGTAACCAAAATTTAGCAAAAAACCTATGCTTCACCTGGGCTAAAGAGAAAGGTTGTCATTGATTATTACCTTCCTTGATAGATTTCATGTTCGACTTTAGAGCTTCACCCCTCAAAGTAGTATCGAACTCAAGAATTTTTTTTTCATATAAAGCTTCATGATACTTTTAGAGAGCTTCACAAAGAAACCAATGTTGCTCAACGTTCTCATCCCCTTTACCCCAGAACTTCAAGTATCGAGTGAGGTACCGTGCATGTTGATGCACTATCGATGGAATCAGAGAGCCTATTAAAATAAACCCTGAGGGTCATGGTTTTTATACAACTAAAACACTCTCCACACTTCCACTACTACTACTACTACTACTCAAACTTGATGGACTAGAAGGATTAGGAATAGTAGAATTGATAGAAATATGTGTTGTAGAAATTACCAAATTTATAGATGGTGCTGGGGGAATTGATGATTCAAAGATTGTTCCATTTCCTTTGGAGATAAATTCTTTGATTTGGGGGGTTTCATTCATTTTTAGTGTTGCGCTAGCTTTGGGTATTGCAGGTTATGATTCTCTTGCAACTTCTTCTTGTATTCCTACTGAGGATTCTTCTTTAGTGGTGTCGTTTCTCTTTATTCTTTCATCCATATTTTTTGAACTCCCTTCTTCTAGTTTGCTTCTTCTAGAACCTTCACCTCTTTCACCAAATCTCTCCTTAAACCATCAACTAACCAACCTTCTGCATCTTTTCAATGTATTCAACTCTTCTAACTCTTTCCTATGACTACTCTCAAAGACAATCTCCTTCGACAAGAAGAGAAACCACCTCTTCATCACTTTTATCATTTGTTTCCACCACCTCTTATCAAGAAGAGAAACCCTCTTCTAAGGTCATTTGTCTCTTTCAATTTTATTTTGACGACCCCCCATATCTCCCAGAAAATCATCGTTGACCTAACTCATGAACCCTCTCCTAAATCACCCTCCCCCGAGCGCGGGGGTTTACGTTGTCATGTTAGCTAAAGGAGCAGGAAAGATTCCTTCTTCTACTAGTAAAATCTTGATCCACAAGGCGTTTTCCCCGAACAATCTTCCTCTAGCTCCTTCTTTAAATATTGCTTCAACCTTGGAAAAATATTGGTGGTTCTTTGTAGAAAACTCGATAATATAACCCTCCAAAGTAGTATGTACCCAAAATTCCGCAACACGAGAGATATGATGATCTAACTAGTGAAGAGTCACTAAACCATCAATGATCCAGTTATATATTATTTTAGTTCTATTTTTGTATTCTAAATCTTTTTGCAACCGATCTAACCACTAAAATACCTCTTTAGTAAATCTGATCCAAAAGATCTCATATTGGTCACTCCCAAGTTTAGAATACAAGACAACACTCTTCAGTGTTCACAACCCTAAAACTTTTGTGTTGCAGGTTGGCTTCTTGTTGTATGAATGTGTTCCACCTTTTTTCCCATAAATTCTCAACATCTAATTTGAAGATCCAATGAGAAATCCTCTAAAAAATCACTTTAAAGATCAGGTCCTGATAGCAAAACCATTTCTTAGCAAAAAATCGATATCACGGTTCTCATAGGCTACCAACAAAAGATACTGTTGTAGTCTAGGGGCGCTGGCATATTTAACGTTCCGCAAGGGAACGAGGTCTCATTTGAAGCGCAAATGAGACATGTGTGATGAAGTGATTCAAAGAGAATGCATCATCGGATTTGACGTTACCATGCTTAGATTCATACATCAATATGAAAAGACATTCATAGATAGTGACCGAACGTTAAATACACGTGACAAAAGTGATTGCACAACATAGAAACCATAGATTCATACAAAGTATAAAATAATTGTAGGGCCCAAACAATCCATTATATTAACAACATCTCAAAATTGTCATACGGTCAATACATCTCCCATACAATAGTGTATGCAGTGGAATCTATTCCAAGATACCCATTACAGACTCTATCATATTGAGTAAGCACAGTAACATCTACAAAACCCATTACGATAATATCATGGCAGTAATAACTTGGTCTCAACGCTAACAAGAACAAAACTAGAGTATCTCTAATGTGTGCTCATTCATCAACTATGGAACACTTTCCTTTAAACCAACCACTTGAGCAACCTCATACATCATCGCACTACCTTCCTCTTTATACTATTCTCTTGGTCGTTTCATGGACTTCTTGTTCCACTACATTTAAGGCCTTTTTTCGCTGGCATCTGGTGTCTTTTCCACTTTTCTAACTACCTGTCTAGTTGGCACATGGTTTTTTTTTTTGTCTCCATTGTTGTTAGAATATCAATTAGATTTTATCTTTTCTAACTGATTTCCGCTACTGTCCACTTTCCAACTGATCATGCAGCGCTTTCCTCAAAGCTTTGGCATTTCTGAAAAACAAACATTTCTAAAAAATGGAGGGCCCAACGCTTGTCCAATGCTTTGTTGGATCCAATACGTTCCATAGAACTTTCACACAGGATTCTAGTGACTTGTATCTTTGAGATAATTTTTCTTATAGGGTTGAAGACACTGAAACTCCTGATCCCCTTCCACAATAGAACACTCGGAGAAATGCTAGTCAACCTGTTTCTTCATTCTATTTTGAGCAATATCCATATTTTTCTTAAATATGTAAAGAATGGCTTCTCTAGTGTTAAGCATTTTATCCACCACCTAAACCTTGGATGTCATGGGTAAATACAAAGTTACTGAGGAGGGGTTTTGTCAATAAATGGTTTCATATGATGACATTTTGGTAGTTCCATGATAACTTGTATTGTACCACCATCTGGTAAGGGGTATCCATTGCATGCATTAGGGTTTCTTGTCTAAGACAAAGCATCTCAAATAGGTTTACAAGAACTTATTGACTACTTATGTTTTCCCATTAGTTTCCCATGATAAGTTGTACTCATTTCAACTATGTACCCTACAACTTAAACAACTCCTACAAAATTATGTAGTTAATCTAAGATCACTATCCGACACAATGGAAGTGGGTATGCGATGTAACTTAAAAATTTGATCATGAAAACCTTATCAACTTTGGAAGGCATAAAGAGGCGTCATAAGACACAAAAAGGAACATATTTGGAAAGGTGGTCAACTACCACCAAGATCATTGATTTGTTGGTCATTTTCAGGAGGAGACCATAGCAAAGTCCTTGGAAATGTTAATCAAGTTTCTTTGTTCTACCTTCATATTGATAGCTCTCATAATTTGTGAAGCCAAAACTACCTAATTGATGGGAAAATATGTCATATCCATATTGGCACATACATGCCTCATAATCGAATTATGTCAATTATGTTGAGTTTGTTCACCCCAAAATGTTGTATTGACCACTTCTAGATTCCCAAAACTTGTTTTCATAAAACACCAAAATATGCACAAAATTACCTTAAATGACAAAATGCAACCCTTGTTCGGAGCATTGCTTCACCTGAATCAAAATTTCTCTATGTAGTTACTAAATATTTCCTTGCTTCAAAACATGATTGAGAGGTTTCAAGTGATAGCGAATGAGTATGATAATCTTAGGCATTGTTGAGAATATGCATGATCTCAACAATTTATTTCATATTACTATTCTTTGTGACATTCCCATCATGATTCACTGTATTCTCATGCCAATACCATGAATCTCATAATGTAAATTTATGGGCTATCTAGTCATAATATTTCTTCATTAGACACAATCTGATGTCACTTCTATATTGTCTCATACATTACTTTTCTCTTTCTTTCCTTACCTAGTATCAATCTATTTTCATGTGCATATGTCACTTCATCCACAACTTCTCATGTTATTTGTTAAAGCATATTAAACCATAAAACAAAATCAATCAAATCAAATGCACAGTGAAACTAAAGATAATATTTATGAATGAGCCAAGACATGCAAGCAAAATGAAATTAAACCAAAATAAAGTGATATAACACTTAATTTGGATTATCTAATGATATCTCAATTTTTTATATATTTAAAAATAACACTATAAACATTAAATCATATTATTTATACACCTTTTTAATATATATAAATTAAATTAAAAATAAAATCATATCATAACGCTATAAACATTAAATCATATCATTTATATATCTTTTATACAGGTTCAAATCTAGAGGAGGGTAGGGTATGTATACTTTCGCAGATTTTAAATCGCTAGGGTGAGGGGGATCGCTTGTCCCAAAAACAAGAAAGTCTCATACACCAATTTGATGTGCTAGATGACCTTAAAAATAGATTATTATTATTATTATAAATTACATTAAAAATAAAATTATATGAATCATGAAACACAAATATGTTTGACATCTTTGTTTATTATATTCTAACAACCATGTCAACGGTGAACTACATATATATGTATATATACAGACAAACATAACATAACAAATTTACATATCAAATATATTTTTTTATTTCGTTAAATACATAATATATAATATATATAAATTTAAAATAAATCTAACTTAGTTATTAGATTGAATAAACCTTTATATTATTCAATCACATCTTAATCCCAACTCTTTTAAATTTCTCTCTTTTTCAACCTGATCTCTTTTTATATATATATATATATATATATATATATATATATATATATATATATTATAATAAAATTATATATTTCGAAAGTCTACCCTCTTTTTATCCTCCATTGATGCAATCGGAGAAGTTCAGTTCCAATATTTCTTAATCCGATTGGCATTTTTTTCTTTGTCAATTTATACATTCCAGTCGAAGGGTAATTTGCTCGTTTCCAGCCTTATTAATAAAAGTAATTGGATGTAAAGTGTGATATTTATGGATAGGAGTGGTGGAAATAGTTTTTATTTGATTGGAATT
This sequence comes from Picea mariana, assembly GCA_032191745.1. Taxonomy (NCBI): domain Eukaryota; kingdom Viridiplantae; phylum Streptophyta; class Pinopsida; order Pinales; family Pinaceae; genus Picea; species Picea mariana. The sequence continues at coordinate 115,044 of JASDQU010105686.1, read as the reverse complement.
TGTTTTTTTACATAAATCTGTACAAAATCATTATTTTTTATGATTTAAAATTCAGTTTTAAATGTGGAAATAGATTTAGCATGCTGAAAAACATTTAAAACACTTAAATTAAACAAAAATAATTACTGTAATCTATGAATCTAACAATTTCTCAAGAGATTATGATCAAACAATTTTTCACAAGATTTTGAGCAAATATCCCAAAACAATATCACTCAACAGAATAAATTCATATAAGGTTTATAATACTGCTTTATGTGTCTAAATGTCTATAACTTCGCACGAGATTTTGGGGAACCAATTTCTCACAAGAGTTTGGGCAAATATCCCTAAAACAATATCACTCAACAAAATAATTTGGTATAATGTTTATAATAAGGTTTTATGTGTCTACATGTCTGATTGTCTTGAATTTAAACTGAAAGATGGATCTGAGAAAGGTAGAAATAGATTTACCATGTTGAAAAACACCTAAAACTTTCAGATTAAACACAAATAATCACTTTAATCTACAAATCTAACAATTTCTTAGAAGATTTTGGGGAAACAATTTCTCACTAAATATTAATATCCCAAAACAATATCACTCAACAAAATAATTTCGTATAACTTCGTATAACGTTTATAATACGGCTTTATGTGTCCAAATGTCTGGCTGCCTTGAATTTGGACGGAAGAATCTCAGATCGACGGTAATTCCAAGTGGTTCCAAAACAATATCACTCAACAAAATAATTTCGTATAACGTTTATAATACGGCTTTATGTGTCCAAATGTCTGGCTGCCTTGAATTTGGACGGAAGAATCTCAGATCGACGGTAATTCCAAGTGGTTGCTGTTAATGCATGTATCATCTTCAATTTTTTTTAATGTCGGAGACCAATGAAAATTCAACGATCCAATCCTTTTCATACAACGTTTATAATACGGCTTTATGTGTCCAAATGTCTGGCTGCCTTGAATTTAGACGGAAGAATCTCAGATCGACGGTAATTCCAAGTGGTTGCTGTTAATGCATGTATCATCTTCAATTTTTTTTAATATCGGAGACCAATGAAAAGTCAACGATCCAATCCTTTTCATACAGTCTAACACGATCTACAGTTAAAAAACAATCCAATGGATGGAGGCGATGGCCGTGGAATGCGCTGACAATGCGGATGATAGGATGTATGACCTAAGAAGATGTATTTTAATTTTTATGGCTGTTCAATGCAAAAAAAACGGCTTCTTTGACCAGACTGAGTGAAAGGCACGTGTACCAACTCTTCAAAATCCAGATACATCCATGATCCCAGTTCGGCATACACTAAATGATCTGGTGAATAAAAGCCTCGTGGGCGGATCATCATGGCTGCATACAACGCTTATTGGTCGGCAGGCTGCTTAATTACTTTTTTAAAAGTCAAAACCCTCATCATGTGTGGCTGAGTGCCTCATGACCGGGTCAAAGAAAGACGGCCAATGCGCATCCTGATTCATGTATACCTTGAAACCAGACATAATTTGTTAATTAGAACGTGTCTCAACTTATTAGTGTAATAATTGAGCAAGTCAACGAAGAAAATTGTGAGTGATTAACAGTTCTGGTGTCTCAATTTAATAGGGGGGAGGATGGAATGAATAAAGTAAACGAAGAAAATTGTGCGAACGAATAAGAGTTCTATGACCGCAGGCAGTAAAAGACGGTGAGAGCGTTGACATTGAAAATTAACCCATGGTGCAATAGAAAGTCTATATTAAAGCAGGGTAAGCAACGGTTATATGCGTTGAAATGTAGCTATTTATCAGACTTTCTAACCTTATAGATGTGTCTGTATTTAATATCGAACCTATTACGCTTTATAGAATCGATCTGAGGAACTGGTTATTGTTGTGTATTGATACCGACTTTATCTGTTATACGTTCAATAAATCTATCAGTGTGTTCCTTAATTCTTCTTATGGATTCAGCACAAGATTATTTGGAGGTGGAGGTGCCTTCATACTTCAGGTGCCCCATATCCATGGAGCTGATGAGAGATCCAGTAACTGTTTCCACAGGTGTGACGTATGATCGAGAAAGCATAGAGCACTGGATATTTTCATGCAAGAAGAAAACATGTCCTGCTACCATGCAGCCGCTGGAAAATTTCGATTTAATTCCCAACCACATGCTGCGTCGCCTCATTAAAGGATGGTGCGTTGCCAACAGCTCCAAGGGCGTAGAGCAAATCCCCACACCCAGGCCACCCATAAACTCCGATCAAGTCTCCAAACTACTCCAAGTTGCATTGAGATCTCCATCATTCCAAGCCATCAATGCATTAAAGAAATTGCGGTCCTTTGCGCGGGAAAGGGAGGGAAACCGTCGGTGCATCGCCGCGTCTGGTTCGAGTCACGTTCTGGCATCTCTGATCAATTCGTATTGTTGTGAAGAGAACGACAACGAAAAGTTCAGGGTTTGTGAAGAAGCTTTGGGTATATTGCATCTGCTTCCTATGACCCAGGAATCTGCCAAATCACTGACAGATACAGCGTGCATTAGGTCCATGGCCTTGATCTTGCTTAAGGGAACCACTGAAGCTAGACTTCACGCGGTAGTTTTATTGCAGAAGGTTTCCACTTGGATATCCGATTGGGAATTTATTGCCAGGGAAAGGATCGATATTTTCCACGGGCTCTTAGAAATCATAATGGGTGAAGTTTGCCATCAGGCAATCATGGCGGCCTTGGTTGTCCTCATAGCAATATGTAAAAAATCCCGAAAGAACAGATTATGGGCAATCGAGGCAGGCGCTGTATTTTCTCTGATCGAATTACTTCCGGAGGCCGAGAAGCGCAAGTGTGAAAAGATATTAGATCTGTTGGACATGCTAGTAGACTATGCAGAAGGAAGGGCTGCCATGGCTGATCACGCCATGAGTATTGCTGTAGTCTCCAAGAAGATTATTAGGGTTTCAGAAATCGCCACAAAGAAGGCAGTGCGAATCCTTTGGTCGCTTTGCATGTATTCTTCAAATGCGTCGATTCTTAGGGAGATGCTTCAGTGTGGAGCTGTGTCTAAACTGTGTACGCTTCAACAACTCGACTGCACAGACAAAACAAAGCTGAAAGCCAAGGAGGTACTGAAATTGCATGCATATACTTTCAGAGTCTCTCCTTGTCTCCCCTCTCTAATGAGAAGTTATTATCCACATTATTGAAATTTGAGTAGATACTCTCATACGTAGAGACAATTTGAAAAACGATCAGATTTTTCTATGTATGTAGGTTTTTGTATGTAGGTTTTAGTGAAAATGGTAGAATTTAAAAGTGTTATGTAAAAGAACATAGTAAATCCAGACAGATTCGAGATATGTGTGCATTTTTATTGTTCTGATCGTACTCTTCTTAAAACAATTTAACAATTGAACTGATTGTAGTAAGTTTTGCACAACAACAGATCTGATGCCAGAAAAATTATAATAATGAAGTGTTCGGTTTTTTTAAATGGATTCAAACCAGAAAAATTATAATAATGAAGTGTTCGGTTTTTTTAAATGGATTCAAACCAAGAATGGATAATATTTAGTAACTCCAAAACAACTATACATTCATTTAATCAATATTATGAAATATAAATTATAGATTCATTTAATCAATATTATGAAATATAAATTATAATAATCTTGAAATATATATTTTTTTGAAATGGATCCAAACCAAGAATAATATTTAGTAACTCCAAAACAACTTTACATTCATTCAATCAATATTATGTAAGCTATGTGAAACAATACAAGTGTAAAGTAATTAAATGATAAAAACTAATAAGACATAAGGTTATGTAAAGTTGAATAAAATAAATAGGGATGTAAGAGAAAAATTAAAAAGAAGTAATTAAATGATAAAAAGAGAGATAAGAGTATGTAAATTTGAATAAAATAAATGGGGATGTAAGAGAAAAATTAAAAATAAGTAATTAAATGATAAAAACTAATAAGAGATAAGTAAGGAATGGAAAGCGAAAAGTCATGGCTGTTTGCCTTCTCTTACTTATAGATTTTTTTTTTGGATCAAGAGGAGGTGGACTAGTAACATTGTACTGGAAATTGTTTAAATAATAATACTGAGCTCCATTTGAAACTGGTTTTTCCATTTAGGTTACATGGTAAACACCGTGTCCATTTTGTCATGATTAATTTGCAATTGTTCTGTGTTTATGGGTTAATTTTGTATGAGAAATTTGTTGTATTGGTTTTATTAATGGACTATAAAGACGAATGTTAAGTTGCAATTTAATGTTGTTTTTATTCATAAGGAGGAAGGATTGCCTGGTTGCATTCAATCTGATCAGTCAATCTCTGTTGTATTGGTGGATTTATTTTACAATTTTGTAGGCCGTATGAAATTAGAGAACCCAAACAGCTCTATATTCTAGACCCTACCATTTACTCCGAACTCTGAGATCAAGGGACCCAAGAAAAAAGTTGTTACACTAGTTTCCACTTTCAACCCTTGTATTCAGCAAATTCAATTTTCTCTCTTGTTCCCAAGTCGTTGAGTGATTACCTGGGCATTTTACCACTAGCTTGGTCGATCCTTGCATTTCTGGGCGAGTTTCTCCCACACCTGGACAGTCACTCTATTGAGGCCGAATTTTCAGAGAAAGACCGAGTTCATAAATCTACAGGCCCCTACGGACTTGGAGTGAGTTGCTCCTTTCCCTAGACCGAATTAATTTCCTGGCCACTTAATTAAATTGCTGGGGCAAATGATTGTTTGCTGGATCGATTGGTTCCATGTCTGGATCAGACTCTTTCAACCTCATGGCCATACGACCGTCGTACAGGCCGCACGTGGACAGTGGCAGCTAGCTAGTCGAGGGACGTTTATTTGCTCCATTCATTGCTTTATTTGCTGCCCAACTTAACTCTACCTCGTACCTCGTACCTCGTCTTCAATGCCGTCTAAGACGCCACGAATTTGTTTTGATCTCTAACAGCTCCTTCGCCCTAAACCCTAGCTTCTGGGCGTTCCAATAATTGCTAGTTCGCCTCTCGATATCCCACTCTCATTTTCTTTTTGGGTTTATGATGCCCACGCCCTAAACCTAATTTCTATGCGCTCGCTGGAACCTTTGCTGCTGTCCGGGCATTCCACCATTCGCCCTTGGATCAGTTACGCTATTTCCGTCTCATCTCCCCTTGCTCAGGGTCTAAAACAATGTTTGAGGCGTCCTCCAAAAATGCTGGACATATTCTCCATAGCTCAAACGTTTCACTACCAAGTTAGGGGTGGTTAGGTCCAGGTTCGATTTTCTCCTTTAACCTAGAGTTGTGTTTGAGTTGTGCTCGAGGAGTGTACAGTTTCTCCAATGGTTATAATGACTCCAAACAAGGTGGATCTGGGATAGCTTCTAGAAAAATTTGTCAAATTACTGATTAAAAAAAAAAAGGCAGATGTTTCACTACGAAGTTGGATGTTAAACCCGATGCTAGCCTGTGTGTTTCTCGTCAGGAGAGTTGGGCATGCTGCCTGTCGTTGGGGAATCCGAGAGGTGGTCTTACAGCGGGTGAAGAGAAACACAAGTTAAGGACGTTGGATTCAGATATATTGTTAAATGGCCACCTGGTAGAAAAGCCTATGAATGGTAATCCTGTCATTTATTACTGCTGGACCGTTCTCTTCATTGCTTAATGTCAAAAGGTGTTATCACTATTGTGGGAGCAACTTATCCTTGGTGCAATTGGTTAACCTCTCATTGATGAAGTATTTATTATATCTGCCGTTGTATTGGCAACCATTACCAATTGGAATGATGTATGTAAAAATATATATTTGTTTGTTGCTGAAGTATTAAAAGAAAGGTGTGGCAACCATTACCAATTGGAATGATGTATGTAAAAATATATATTTGTTTGTTGCTGAAGTATTAAAAGGAAGGTGCAGATTGGTAATGCATTTACCAGCAGCTTTTGGTTGCTTCAAAGGACGGTCCGAGCCCCAAACCAAGGTTCCTCATTCCATTGTCGCTTAATTAAAAATTAAAGAAGGGATATTGGATAGTAGGCTACGCTGAGTTTTTAGAGAGGGGGCAAGAGTTTTGAATTTTTTTATTTGCCTAATTGTCATCGCTATTGGATGTGTGCAAGTTACATTGACTGACTACCTTTCTTATCATGAGAAGAGGAAAGATCCTTGTGCAGGGTAGAGGAAAGAGGCTTGGTAGCCTTTAGAATACAGAGAACTCTATGCAAGAGCAAGAGACAGATGGGATAAAGAAAATAAGATATTTCTACACATGGTCGGTGTTGGTGAGAGTAGTGAACTATAAGTCCCTTATTTACGGATCTATCAGGAACAAATATCACTGCTTTTCCAGAAAATCTCACGCACAAATCTCCAATCCTTTTTAATCCAAAAACCAATGTCCATGGTGTTCTTTGACATATCAATAGCTGCTTGCATATAGTTTTAATTTTCATTTTCCTGCACGTTGTAGTTTTGAAAGTTTGTAGTTTTGATTAACTTTAGAAGATTTTAGAAATGATTTCATTTTACATAAAATGGAGTGCTAGTGCATATGCATAAACATCCCCTTATCATAAACTGTATGAAAAAATATATAGAGTCATGGTTAAAATCGTACGCAACTGAAGTACATAAAAAAGGTGCAAGAGACCAACAATACCAGAAGTCATAGAATTGGGCTGAAAATAAAACACGGATAAGGAGAAAAAAGATGTTCACAGCAAGTGTGCACATAACGAATATTCATCCTTAATGTTTTTACTTACAAGAGGTCAATTATCCTTCAAGTCATAGAATTGGGTTAGAAAGAAAACGCTAAAAAGTCATCGGGATCTTACGAAAATCTAATATTTCAAGAATAAGTGTAATTTATTATGTCGAAAGGGGTACATCTATTGATAATGGGCACAATCTTTTAACATTAAATCTTAATCTTATGATCAACAATTGAAGATGCTGACATATTCTTAGTCATCCTCCCAAATTAATGGATGAGATTTATTGTTCATAACTTTTTTGTATTTATGAATGCATGCATTAACATGTTTACTTTTTCACATTTACCTAATCATATTAAGAAATTACTGTGAGACCATATGCTTGCCACGTTAAGATGATTAACAAAAATTAATATGTATGCAAAATTTTATTGCCACATTTAGATGTTTACCATACACTACCTAAAATGGATTGCACGTATAACTGCTGGAATATGAACCGAACTTAATGGTGTTCGCCTTTAGACGTACATCAACCATGGGTTTAAGTAGCTGCGCTACTGATACATTCAAATAATCTATATTTTAGACGTACATCATATTTATGATGTCATGTACAACTAATATTTAAAAAAAAAAATGCGAATATAGCATAGTTATGAATGGAGATTGTGAAGCAAAAGTTAACAGATATGTAACTAGCATAGCCACAAGTCATTGGTGATTGGTGAAGGCTGAAATAACGGAGCTTTGGTATTAAATAACCTAAAAATCTTATGCATTAATTAATCGATGCGGTAAGAGCTCTAAGTAGGAAAAGTCTGCGTAGTAAATAATAGTTGGAGTAAAAATTGTGGTTGGTGAACTTGAGCTTTTTAGAGAATGAAAAGTTAATCACTCAAAGGTGGCAATCAGCTAGCTATCATAGTAAATTTTAAATATGATTAAGTAAAAGTATAAAAATAAACATGTAAACTGATGTCTTTATAATAGTGAGGAAGTTAGTGTTTGAAATCACAACCATTGATTTATTGGGACGACTAAGAATATTCCAACAATATTTAATCTTGTCCATACTGATTAAGTACTAAAAACATATTAAATGTCAATAGGTGTATGCCTTTCGACATAAATATGTTATCTAAATTATGGTTGACATTTTCTAATTTTTTTATTTTATAATTTTTAGTGGATTTAGTGCATTAACAAATTAATGTTATGTATTTATTATTTATATATATATATATATTATTGAAACCTAGTGAATAAGTAAGAATGAATAATAAGTAAGAATGAATAAATGTTATGGTTATAAGATAAGTGGTCTTGAGATCAAGTAACTAGATATTATTTAATACTAGCACAGCCACAAATTCATGGCTGGTAAACGCCGAAAGGTTCGACTTACACCACCTCTTAACACAAACCCTTCTTTGACAATGAATCCTAACCTAGGTTCGACTTACACCACCTCTTAACACAAACCCTTCTTTGACAATGAATCCTAACCTTCTGACCATTGCAAAGATTCCTCAATTTTTACAAAATAATCCATCCAACAGGTTATACTCACCGGGAATCCACTTCCGCTCAATTTCAAAGGAAAACCTTTGAACACTTCAATGAAAGCCTAAACTCTATGGTAACTTCAGAGTTTTTAGCACTGAAAAGCTTCTCTTTATTGGTTAAAGAGAAATAATAAAACTTTTTAAAGACATTGATAACATATGATCTTGAACTATAAAATCTAATAATTATAAAGTGTTCTATAAAAAAAATTCCAAATACTTCTTCATTATCTCATCAATAACTATTTACATATAAAATCTAGTAATTTAAATATTTAAATTCTAAATTGTTTTTATAGATTCAAAATTAATATTTTTATAAAATAATGTTATAATGTAAAATAAATATTCAAAAAGTTTCAAAATTTTATTTATTTTTACTTATTTATGAATTCGTAAATATTATATATATAAAATGATGGTTATTAATATCATAAAATATAATATCATCGAATTTTAGTTTATTGCTTTTCTTCTGTAGCCGATGGCCAACTAACTTGGTACAAATGAAACATGATCCTAAAGGTAAGGAGCATGCAAATTTCGAGTCATTAATTAGGGTTCCTGCCGTTTTTGCGGTTTTCTTCGCTAGTGCCAGTGAGGGCTTTGATATTAACCATATTCACCATGACGACTTTGAAGTCCGGAAAGAAAGTGTTCTGATTGGAACTTTAGGCAGTAACCTGAGAATCTGTAGAACCTCCATTAAAAAATTGATGGTCGGAGTGCAGAAGTCCCTTTTCGCTTCCCAAATTACTGTAATAATCATTGTTGAATGTGGTAGGGGTAGCCACATCTAAGGGCGAGAGGTTGTTGTCACCACCAGCGCTTGGGTACTTTTCCTTCGCAAATGTAGCAAAGGCGGCGTTAATGTTAGATTCGTTGTAGATGCGAGCTCTGAATAAGAGGCATTGCGCTTGACCAATTGTATGAGCACCTGTAATATGAATAACAATACGGGATGAATATCTTCATGCGGAGACCATTAGGCTATGCCCCTGGAATGAAACGCTCAAGCAATATGAAACCCGCGAATAACTAAGGAAATCTGTGGTAGAGAATGGGCAATTGAAACGTACTGACCGTACAAAATCTGTGGTTAATAATTCAAACATGGTAATATTAAAGGTTAATCATTTAAATGTGACAATCAAATGGTGATACAGTAATTTCTTAAAATGATTAGGTAAATGTTAAAAACTAAACAGGTTAACTGATGCATTTTAAAATACAAGGAAGTTATGAATAGTAAATCACATTCATTGATTTTGGAGGATAATTAAGAATATGCCAACATCTTCAATTGTTAGCCATCAGATTAGAATTTTAAATTAAAAGATGATTAATTGTGCTCATTATCAATAGGTGTACACCTTTCAATGTAAATATTAAAATAAATAAAATAGTCATATCTTTTAAAATCAACACATCTCTATTTTCCATACGTAATATCTCTAGAGATTGAAATTGGAAATGAATATTTAGATTTTGTGCACAAGCAAGGTAAAGGTTTACATGTAGTAGTGGACTATATGGGGTTCACATATAGTGGACTATATGACATGTCTTCTACTTTCTCATCTCAATGCCATAACGGTAATGTTTCAAGATTAGAAATTTGAATCATAAACTAATATATATATATATATATATATATATATATAACTTATTTTTTAATTGAATTTTTTTTTAAGTTTTATTCAATATGATAAAAGATTTAAAAAAAAGTTGTGTTTTTTTTTAAAATAAAAAAATATAAACATAAATTTACACTTCTTTAACATTGACTTCTTTCGCAAGATGAAATCCATTCAAAATAACTTTTGTAAGGTATCCAAATCCCCAAATGAAAAAATTTATCATTATTTCTTTTATATCCTTAACATAGATTGATGATGCTCTAACATTGACTTATTTTACAAGGAATCCACTCAACATAACATAACTTTTGTAAAGTGACCAAATACCCAAACAAAAAAAAACTATCATTGTTTCTTTTATATCTTTAACATTTAAAAAAAATATATATAAATTTATTATTTTTAAATTTATAAAGAAATTAATTAATTTAAATTAAATCAAATATAATATTAATTATAATCTTTGATTCCTTTTATATGATTAATTTTTAATTTATATTTTTGAAGAAACAAAATATAAAATTATACATAACCTAAAAATTTTAAATTGTGATTTCTTAAGAAAAAACACATATTATTAACCATTTAACTCATTAACATTCATTAAGTATTATTTTAATAATTATATAATGAACATTCAACAAGTAATATTCCATTATTTTCCTAATAATGTTATTAACCTATCCACCATAACTTATACACCTTTGTTTTCATGTACTTTACTTCATTTACACTGTTGTGTGCACCCTTAAAAAAAAAAAATCATTACTTGCATAACTTTCAAACGATTATGTTTTTATCAATTATATAATTTTGCATTTTCTCTTCTTCCATAACTTTCAAACAATTATGTTTTTATCAATTATACGATTTTACATTTTCTCGATTATATCTTAATTATGTCTTTGTTAAATTTAAGTATGTGCTAAAAATTGCGTACATACATAAATTTAACCACCATGTTTAAAACATGGTACTTTTTAATAAATTTTAAATTTGTTTTCATAATGATGTTTTTTATAAGTTTCAAATCTGTTTCAATAATGCATTTTAGAGGTGTTTATGATTTTATATTTTTATTTAATAATATTTTATTAAATTTATAAATTTTATGTAAATTATATTTTACAAATTACATTTTAATAATTTTAATAAAAAAATAATATAATAATTTATTTTAATAATATATTTTTGTAAATAAATTATATTTTAATAATTTTAATAAAAAAATAATATAATAATTTATTTTAATAATATATTTTTGTAAATAAATTATTTTTTTAATAATATTAATTTAGTGTTTTAAGTTTTTAATGATCTTTTATTATATTTACTAAAAATTGTTTTCATTACATATTGATAGTCATTTCATTATTATAACTTATTATTAAATTAGTTGATAGCTTTTGATTAACCACATTTAATAACTTTTTATGAAGTTTGTGGAGAATTGTTGCTTTAATGTTGTATTGAAAGAGAATTCTTGTTATTTATAATCATCAATTTAATATCAATTAAAACATGTTACTCCTTTTTAATTCATTATGGTGATGAATTTCTTCATCTTAGAGGTGCATTCCAACTTAAGTGTAAATATCCACCTTACCTTTATATGCATATTAGGAATGATATTGTATACTTTGTGTATCTTATTTCTTGTTCTGTTCTTAATATTTGATGTAGTCGTTGTATCCAGTTACATTAAAAAAAATATTAAAAAATGTTGTTTACTTTTTTCAAATAATAATTTCTAATAAAATTTCTAACCAATCATGTTTTCACTTTATAATAAAATTAGCAATTTTTTGATATCAGTTTTCATATTTTACATACATATACATGTTAATTTATCAAGGTATGAATGTTTCCATGAAGATTCAAATCTCTTCGATGGCACACCTATGATTTGCACGTGTGATAGTTGTACATTTATAATAAAATTAGCAATTTTTTGATATCAGTTTTCATATTTTACATACATATACATGTTAATTTATCAAGGTATGAATGTTTCCATGAAGATTCAAATCTCTTCGATGGCACACCTATGATTTGCACGTGTGATAGTTGTACACCAATACTTGTGATCTTGTGATTAGTGAGGTGTAAGTCTTGTGCGATTTTGGTGAAATGAAAAACTCATCCTTGCATCTGTCATAGTTGTGCACTAATAATTGTGATAATGGTTGTGGTTTGGGACAAGTCTTTAATGGCTTTGACCAAGAACATTTAGTGAAAAAAATAATAAGTTTGACATGTATTCATGGATGAACTTGGAAATCTATAAATGCTACAATCACATAGAGTTCACTCAATAAATATATGGCATAGCATGCATATTCATGGGATATCTTATAATATCTATAATTTCAATTTTTTCTTCAATTTTTTTTTACAATCGATACTACTTCCCAAGCCATTTTTCCAAATTAAATAAACCTCTATTTCCACAAAATATTTAAGTACCAATTGTTTTGATATTTTTTTTCGGTTATTATTTTTACCACTAATATGTTGGTCCCAATATTTGAGATATATGTAGGTGTGAATCAAGATTCAAGGAATACTTGTGTGAATCAAGCAAGTCTTGTGTCATTTCAACAAGGTTGAGGTATTTTGCATTCAAAGAGAACTAAATGGTGAAGTGGATGTGTTCAAGAAATTCACCACATTGTTAAATTGTAGAGATCTTATGGAAAATGGTGAATTATTCCAAGCCACAATCCTCTAACGTTATTATTTTCTATCGGAATTGTTATAAATCAAATGCACCAATCAATAATCATTAATGCATGTCAAATCCAATGATAATCCCATAACCCCACACAAGACGAGCAAATGGTGGTGAGACAACAAGAAAGAGTGATCCCTTGCACTTATTTTCTCCTGATGGACTCACTTGTTGATTATAATTGTACAATCATGGGAAGAGTTAATCAATTTGGAATTATTCTTGAGGTAGTCCAACTAAATCTTATCTCTAGAGAGGTGGTTTGGTGGAGGGTGGGATTTATTTAGAAGGGTGAGGAAATTTCCACTTGCACATGGTCTAGGAAATGGTGTGCTCTAGATTTTAATGTTGATGTTCAACTATGGATAGGGGAAGTTGAAAAAATTTGGTCTCCTCATTGACATGTTGTTGGTAATGCAATTCAACTTTTCATTATGTTACTAGTTCTATCTTTTGTGGGTCTGTTCTCGAGTGAGGTGGCATTTTTGATAGTCTAGAGTAGAGGAATTTGATTTATTTTCTTTAACCAATCTCATGAATTAGGGAGAAAATTGTTAAGGCCCCTAATTTTAGAGATAATGGAGCCTATTTTGAGGGCAAATTGGGAAGAAATGGCATGTAACAACCTTCATGAACTTAAGAGGGTATTTCATAGACATGAGGACGTTACCGAGGATAATAATAGCGTAAGTCCAAGGTAATGATGGTATCTCATGGCATGTTAATGTCAATGAAAAAATGGAAAAACAACAATATGTTAACTTGGAGGGATTATTCAAGGTACTTTTACAATTAATTTTAATATGGTGTAAAAATATGAAACATAGGAAATTTAATTATCTTTCTGAATATACAACTTTTATTCATAGAAATTGTGAAAAGTTATGCAAAATTTTGTTTTTCCTAACAGTGGTATGTTATTTTTCCAGCAAAATATAAGGTATATGTCTCATTTTGCGCAAGCGTTGGGTACCTTAATGATATAATTTCATTCCAAAAACTTGTATAATTGTATATAATGCATTGTTTTAGTAGAGTGTATTTTTTGTAAATTTATGATATTAATTTTATATTTTTTTAAAATTATGAAAGTCAATATATCCTTGAAATTACAACACCTTCCATTCATGCAGGCTACGAGGGTCTTAACATGATCAAAATCATTTTTGTTTCTTTTAGATCATAGATATCCATTTATTCTCATGCAGCGTAAAACACATTTTAGATATCCATTTATTCTAGTGCGATGTATAACACATTTTAGAAATGGTTAAGCTGACAAACCTTTATATAACATAAATAAAAGAGGTATGTATTCTAGGATTTTGATACACATGAAGATAAAAATAGATTAAAAATAGCAAACAACAAATTACAATGGGGTAAGTCCCAAATAAGAGCTCTGGAAGGGGGTTGAGACCACACAAAAAAAAAATGTTGAAAAATGATAGGTATTACTGCTATCAGAACGGAAAGAGGAGTCCAATGGGATAGGTCTCAAATAAGGGTGCTGGAAAGTAAGAAATATGTTTTAATTTTGAAACTTGAATGCAAACGACAAGGTTTCACTACAATATATCTTGTCTATTCCTTTTCTATTTTTTAACCATCCCAAGGGATAGGGTTTCTAGGGTTCCTAAAAACAAGGGTTTTCCCTATGCCATAGCTTTCTGATATACATGCAGGGTTGAACAATAGTACTCAGCCCAATATTTTAGTCCACCAAATAAAGAGGCTAGACAATACCCTTTTCCATCTACCTCATTACCCAGGTACTAGAGAGTATATTCCCGAGTGTTATTCTTGGTGTCACTATAGCAGTCAAGAGGCTGATCGGTTTATCTATAGAGGGATTCGGGATATGTAGTACAATCCTTATATAGGTGTTGTCTAATGCGCTACCACTCAATTGGGTACCAACAAGGGTTACAAGGGCGGCCAACAATGTGCACATAAGTACCACTTGTATTTCATGCGTGTATGTTTCCTCGACCATGGATTTATGCACTGAATGATTGATCACTATAGATTTAAGATGTCAAAATACATCTCTACCATGAAAACAATTTAAACATAGTTTGTGCCAAGGAAAGTGATTTGATAACACTTGTTAGGTACTAGATATATTATAATAACATAAAAAAAAAATAATGCATAGAATAACAATGAGACAACACAATAGATGAAACCAAAACACCAAAATAATAACTTTATTGATAGGAATCAATGTTCGCTTGCCTCTTCGAGGGGGAAACCTCCAACAAAATGATTCTCTATTACAATAATTATGAAGAAAAAACCTTTCATTCTCTCGAATCATATTTATACCAAATATATCTACCACAAGAACAATCCAGAGGAAGATCTTCTAGAATTGAAAGCTTCTATTAGGTCTTCTTACATTTGAGTTATTCTTACTTATTACTAGGCCTTATTAATATTGTTCTTTATTCCATGGAAAATATATTATTCTACCTACATGATGGGTTTGGTAGGTTAGGTCCCTAACACACTTATTCTCTATATCAACCCTCTTTGACTAAGGATATAAATAAGAATATTATGTCTTGTGGCCCTCAGGTTGCAGATATGGAGTGTCGATAAACTACATGACCATTAGTACCCTTTTTTTTCACAGTTGGAGACCTCTCTCACCACCACAGGTGGTCATAGATTTCCAGATGGCATCCACCACATGAAATGGCTTCTAGAAGGAAGTGGGCCTTGATCCATGAGGTATAATTCAATATTATGGTGAACATCATTTAAATATTTAATCCAGTTGAATATGTTGTATCTTAGATTTCTCTAGATTTCATTATATATGCTTGGACATTATGCCTTTTTCCTTGCTTCACCTTGGTGGTTGACATCGTTCCCTACTAAGTGGTCTTCCTTGGGGATGTTTTTTGTAATAGGAACGCCCTTAAAGTGTCATTGTGTCATTCCCAATGATAATTACCACTTTCCATCATTATTCCCCTCCATTTCCTTATCTCTTGTGATTTTACGGTGTATTGACCCAAGAAGGGGTTGTCCCTAATTCTATGGGAAGAAGGGGATGTTGGCCCATAGGAATTGATGTTGGGTAAAAGATAAAATCCTTTTATGAAACTTCCATATGCTTCTCCTAGGGGTCACCCAATAAAGCAATGAAACACTTATCTTTTAGCAAAGGCGACACACAATATAATAAATAATTCTTAAAAGGCTAGTTGAAGGATAGGAGGTCTCATCAGGAGCTGACCTATCACATCCATGCATATCTATTGGTATGAAATTGCCATCATATGGTCACCAAACCAAGGTAATGGCTCTCAATTACATGTCTTAGAGAAAGGGGGTCTCATCACGAGCCAACCTTATAATTTCCACTAGGTGTTTTTGGGTGACATTGTAATTATATGGTCACCATGCCAAGGTAGTGACCTTCAACCTCTCCTTAAAATTATAATAGAATAAAATAATGGAAATTAATGGGCTTGGAAAAAATGCATTACATATGAAGGTACCACATACCCTCCACAAAGGAACCCATGACTGAGACACTATGACCTTTTGTATGTCATGATCCCTATTCCCATTGAGTCCTGACCCCAACAACTTCATCCAGTTCACATGGATTGAAGAGGGATATATTGGAAACTCTCTAGAATCTGCATGTATGTAGAAACATTTAGATCTAATGACCCAAATAATTCATCAAAATAAACATGGATATCACATCCCTGAGGGTGCCAAAAATAAAAATCCATAAGATCAAAATCCCAGGAAAGGAAATTCTAGCCATGCTTTGATTTCCCTCAACTCCTCTCCCAATGCTTGGATCATAGATTCAAGAGAATCACACCACATGGCTGCCACAAAATATTTATATTCTTCATTGGATGTATGCAAAGGTCCTCCTATTCTGATGGGGAACAACTCTCCAGTCGAGGTCACTAGCAAAGGAAGGATTGAACTCACAAATGAAAGCTTTGAGAATGTGTTGCATGTTCCCAATCTTTCTGTCAATCTTATCTCTATGTATCAGATGACAAATTATGGCATTAGAAAGAGAGTCATATCCACACCTAATGAAATGGATATATATGACATGCAAACCAATTCCAGGGTTGCTATCAGTGAGGTAAATCATCAATCTAGACTTTACACATTTTCTGAATTTATTGAACCATATTATGCATTACTTCTTACCTAAGCTGATGAAAGAAGTAGGATATGGAACGAAAGGTTCGGGCATTTAAATTTTGGATATATGAAACATATTAGCAATTAGGTAATGTTTGATGGTATATCCAACATCCACTTCTCGAAAGGAATTTGTGAGGGACGTTTTCTTGGAAAACACCCTCAAGAGAAATTTGAAAAAGGAAAGACACATAAGGCCTCCTCTCCTTTAGATCTGATCCATATTAACCTCATGGGCCCTTTTCCACATCCATCAATGAGTAAATCAAGGTAATTGCTCAAATATTTCAAAGCCCTTGTTGAGACACAATGAGGAAAGAAAACAAAAATCCTCCGAACTGATAATGGGGGAGAGTATTTCAACCTTGAGATAAAGAATCGTTGTCATGAGGTAGGGATTCAGTTGCAACACACGATTCCTTAGACTCCACAACAAAAGGGAGTGGTTGAGAAGAAAAATAGATCTTTAAAAGAGATGGTATCTTACATGCTACATGCAAAGTCACTTCCATAGATATTATGGATCAAAGAACTTAATTTTGCAACCTACATCCAAAATATATCTCCCCATATATCTATCAAGGATAATATGCCCTACGAGGCTTGGAGTGGCCTCAAACCGGAAGTGACCCACTCTCATATTTTTTATTCACGTTCATGTGCCCAGATTCCCTCTGAAAAGAGGAAGGCACTTGATCCACAGAGCACATAGTGTATATTTGTTGGATACCCCGACGACGTGAAGGGATACATACTTATTGATATTTCCTTGGACAGACTCATCATTGAGCGAAGTGTCCAAGTCGAGGAAAGTGTCTCGCATGTACATCAACAGCCGCATGCAGACACCTTTATTCTTCCACCTGTCAGAGATGATGAGCATGCACATGCCGACTCTTCTTTAGATGAGATTTCTGATTCAAAGGATTCATATGATACAGATACAGATTCAATATAGTCATATGTAGAGTCATTGCATGCATATGTAGATCAAGAGCTAGATTCAAAGCCCAAGCGGGCTCAAACTACTCTTCAAGATGCAGGAGATCTTGTTAGGGATCCAACTTATAATAGTTGGACTCGATCTGAATTCTAGGATCCTCCTCTTGCACTCATTTCCACTGAACTATTTCCACCTAGGAATCTTTTCTTGGTTCAGCCTTCAAATCCATAGTCATATGGTGAGGCTACTGGAAATCCCATTTGGGAATCTTCCATGCAGTTGGAGTACACCTCCCTCCTTGAGAACCAGACTTGAGATTTGGTGCCCTTCCTTCTAGAGGGAAAGTTTTCAGGTGAAGATGGGTCTACAGGACCAAGAGCATAGTAGATGGACAAATTAGTAGATAAAAAGATAGGATAGTTTCGAAATAATTTTAGCAGGTGAATGGAATTGACTATGATGAGACCTTCGCTCTAGTATCGAAGATGGATTCCATAAGTTTGACACTTTCCATTGCAGCATCCAAGGGATGGGAAGCCCATCAGATGGATGTGAAGAATGCATTTCTTCTTGCAGATCTCTCTGAGGAGATATATATGGAGGATACCTAGGGATTTATGAAGGATTCCTCTTTGGTATGTCGACTGAAGAATTCTCTTTATGCCCTCAAGTAGGCTCCGATGAAATGGTATGCCAAGATGGAATCCTACCTACTGCCACGGAATTTTGTACATTGTAATTCAGACCTGAATGTTTACATGCTTAGGACAACTGAATCACTTCTAATCCTAGTTCGTGACTTGTTGATCATTGGTTTCTTGACTTAGGCGATTGTTGCAGTCATGATGATTCTACATGATAGGTTATTTATGACGGACATGGGTCTCCTACATTTCTTCCTTGGACTTGAGATCAACCAGGATGCATCAGGAATGAAACTGTCTCAGGCCAAGTATGCAGGAGATCTCCTTGAGAGATTTCACAAGACAAACTACAAGTCTTCCCTGAATCCTTTCCTATAAGGAGTCAAACTTGAGGATGGTGGATACACTCCTCTGGTTGATAGTACATTGTACACAAAGCTATTGTAGAGCTGTTTGTATCACACACATGCCAAACCAGACATATCCTATGCAGTTGGTGTAATCTCCAAGTTCATGCAAGAGCTGCATGAGCTACATTGGACGATTACAAAGCATATCCTTCGATACATATAGGGATGTTGGAAAACTGAGAGGGGGTAGGTGAATAAGTTGTTACCGTGCTTAAAAAATTATTCTTCTTTTAAACTCTTTGTAGAAACACTGAATGATGATCACAATAATGCAGGGAAATAAACAATGGCACTTTCAGCATCATTCACATATATGAGAAACACGGAGATAGATATTCCCCGAGGAAACCCATACAGGGTAAAAACCTCTTTTTATTTATATGATAAGTAATAGTTACATTCTTTACATTATCATACATATGAGCACCAACTCATAGTGAGGCTACAACCTCAGTTTTGCAAGTTGCTACTTGTTGAGAGAACCAACTCTCTGTTTTCTCTAGCACCCACTAGAAGGAAGCACCAACTCCCTGGTTTCTCTAGCACCAACTAGAAGGAAGCACCAACTCCCTGGTTTCTCTAGCACCAACTAGAAGGAAGCACCAAATCCCTGTGTTCAAGCACCCGCTTGAACCTTTGAGGAGACCAGTCCTCCCTAACACCTCCCAACCACCCTGAATAATATAACTCTTAGCTACTGAAACTTATTACAGTGATATAATGTTCAACAATGGCTTACCAGACTCATCACTGTTCTACTGCATTTCATTTCTCTGTCTGCCTACTGCCTTCCTGCACACATGACTTGCGCTGTGTGTTCTTCTGCTTTTTATGCTCTGTGCACCATGTCCATTCACTGCACAGTTCCTCTTCTGTTTAATTCAGCTACTGCACTCTCCTCCTTCTTCACACATGAATCACCTTCAACAACAAAAACAACCACAGCAAATCGAACAACAACAACAACCCCATCTCTTCTCTGTACCGTGAACTTATATCTTATGTGCACCTTGTGCATGCAATGTGAGAAATACCTTTGCATACTCACACTACGTCGATATACTCCACCTCTCGAGTGCTCTGCCTGATCATCATGGTAACTCTTCATCTTCTCTGGAGGTTTTCCCATGTGTTCAACATCACTGGGTGTTATGCTGAGATTCCTCAGCCTCTCTGGTAGTTGAGACTCTTTGTCTTCTCTGTGACAGTCGAGCTCACCTTCTCTGTTTCAGTTACAGGCCTCAATGCCCATCCAGCTATCAATCGCCTTCACGAACATCTTCATCCCTCTAGAAGATTCCCAGACACTCTTCACCTTCTCTGTCAATCATCCCCAAGTGCCTTCGAGTCCTCTGGATGAAACCATCAGTGGTTTATGGCGGTTATACTATGTCGTGCTACAGTAGCCCTCCGATCTTGTTCAAATTCACCTACACCGTTGGATTGATTCCATGGTATCTTGCATTCATTTAGGCATTTGGGCATTCGACAATTCGACATTCGTGTGACCATGTGTCTCAACATCCCCAGTCGCGATCCCCGAAAACGATCTCGGTTTCTCTAGATCTTTCCTCCATCTCTCGCTGATGTGACCAAGGGCTGTGACCACAACCTTATGCATAAGGCGCTTTCATGATTTTGCATTTCATGAGTCTGTAGATGAGGCATCTCGACTCTCCAAGTCACAATCCCCGATACCCTGAAATGGTGTGGGATCAACGGTCCCGATCAACACTTGATATGATGGTTCAGATCATTTCACGATTTCACATATCACGATTTTGACATTCCTGTGGTGAATTTTCTTGATGCTTCGAACTCCTGATCCACGAAACTCTGAAAGAGAGTTGGATCAATGGTCCACATAACCCCCAGACATGGATGGTTGACGGGATTTCGGCGTTTCTCAATTTGACATTTCAGGACTACTGATGTTGAGATTTTCTTGACATCTCTATCTCCCGATTTCTGAAACTCCGAAGTGGTGTAAACCTGCTGATGTCATACGTGTCGAATACCTGCCACGTGTCACCGTGATTCGTGACTTACATGTGCTTGAAATGTTGAATCAGTCTGACACTTTTCATTACCTGGTTGTGCCACATGTTCCTAGCTGATGTGGTTTGCTAACGTGAGTCAGATCGACGGTCCAGATCACATCTTGATCTGACGGCTGCGATTAAATCGCAATATCGCATATCGCGATTTCAGGATTCCTGTGGTTATTATTCTTTGACATATTCAAATCTCGATCCACGAAACTCCGAAATGGAGTTGGATCAACAATGAAGATGACATCTTGATCTGACGGCTGTGGTTAAGTTGTGATTTCGCATTTTGTGATTTCGAGAGGTTAGGGAACCCTGTTCCTTTGACTCTCTAGTCAGCGAAATGTTGATCTGTGTCCACGTGTCCTACCTGAATATGGACGGTCCTCCTTCTTTCAGGATTTTGTGAGCCCTCTACTCCTTGCACTTTAAAGAATGTGCAGGTTCTCCTCGATCCAATGGTGGTCAAACCCTGCACTTGGATCTAACGTCCGAGATCTATCCTCCATATCTATGCGCTCCTCTTGTCTACATTGAGATCTAATGGTCATCGAGAATTCGAGATGGGATCCAACGATCACCGATGCTTCTCCTCCAAGATTTACACATCCTTCTTAATTGGAAGAATTTATAAGTGTCAAAGGCCTCGATCTTTGATCCACCTGTGATCCTAAGTACGCTA
Organism: Picea mariana; assembly: GCA_032191745.1. Classification (NCBI taxonomy): domain Eukaryota; kingdom Viridiplantae; phylum Streptophyta; class Pinopsida; order Pinales; family Pinaceae; genus Picea; species Picea mariana. The sequence goes on along the minus strand of JASDQU010105686.1, from coordinate 93,474 downwards.
TCTCCCTTGAGCTTTAGCCATGAGTTAACCTCATCCCTGGTGCACACCTATGCACTGCATTTGACTCTGCACTAATTCCTCATGATCTTACGTTGTTCTTGTTTTTCCATCGAAGCACACTCTAATCTTGCCATGAATGACAAGCTTACTTTGCCTGATAACCTGCCAACAATCCTCTACACTATCTCTTCTGAACTTATCGAGATTGCTCTGCACCGTCTTCCTAAAATACTTTTGATGCCTGTCTGTTACATTCTTCCTATACTCATGCCATTTTCACTGCTGTACTTGCCATCAATGACAGGCATACGCTACCTGTTAAACATTTGCCAGCAATATCCCCCTTTAGAATTGATGGCAACAAAGGCACCTAGATTATTTTCTCCCCCTTTGACATCAATGTCAAAGAGAACATGCTCCCGCTGAGTTGTTGCAGTATTTTTAGGAGGTATCAGATATTAAACCAATGCAAACTCCCCCTGATGGGATGGACTCTCTCATTTGAGGCCTATAGAATATTTGTATCTAATCCAGAGTATTCTCTTTTTGATTCTTGGACCTGTTCATCTTTAGCTTCCGCTGTATCCTCTATGGAAAACTCAAAATTTCTCACCTCTCTTACTAGGACTCCTTCATCAACCTTTTCTTTTCATGAGTGGATGACTCCCCCTGTCACTGTTATCTATCTTCTTCTAACTAATTTACTCCTTTGTTTCTAAAAGGTTAGCTTTCCCTGACAAGGTATTTCCTCTTGTTATCTCTACAGGATGTCATGTAAATCATTTTGTAAAACAAAATGTTTTTGTTGAAGAGTTGTTGTCATATTGACATACTATGTAATTGTAGCTCGTACTTTTCAAATCACCCTTGGATCTCCCCATTGATTCTCATCGATCTCTATCACTACAATTTTCGTTTTTCTTTCATGATTCTTAGCATCCAAGGATTTTATGACCATATTCAATCACAATAAAAAGATGCTACAACCACTCTCATACCTGCTTTTCTTTTTCACAGACAGAGGACCTGTATCAGGTTTCTTAGGAGTACTGATTTCTTCCTTGTTGTATCCAATACCAGACTTGTCATTTGGTGATCTCTGACTATCCAAGATCTTATCTAGGGTCATGGAGCTATTTAATAACTTGCTTTGGGTGTTTTCCTTATCAACCTTCAAGACTTCTGCTTTCAGCTTATGACATGGTTCTTCTCCTACTTCTTCTGTGGGATAAATGCTAACTGAGCATTCTTTTCTTGTATCTGAATCTTCTTCTTTACTTGCAGGGGAGGATTCAACCTCAACATTATTGTTTGTCCTTATACTTTTATTCACCATTTGTCCTGAGTTTACATTTACCTTACACTCTTTGGATGTGAGCACCTCTTCACTACCTCTGTCACACTTTTGACTTGAACTGAGTGAATTATGTTTCAGAACATTCACAAGCAGAACTTACTGGGCATCTCCTTTATCATTACTCAAACTCACCATCCCTCTATCCTTGATTTTACCTGGTTCATCATTTTCAAGAATCACATTTCCTATTTTTCTTTTACTTATGCACAGAATCTTATCCATGTCTCTAGTCATGTGCTTGCAACATCCACTTTATATATTCTCGGAGGCCTTTTGTTTTTGAATTGAAAGTGCTAGATCACATTTTTCACTATCTTTCCTTTTCCACGTGCTGGCCTTTCTATCTAAGAACTTTATCCTTGGGTCTTCTTTATAATTCTTCAGATGGCAGTTTGTCTCTTTGTGGCCAAAGTTGTGATAGTTATAGCATTCAATCTCTTGGTTCAATAGGTCAAAGTTGTTGTTGCATGTTTGTCTACTAATTGATTATTTATTAATCCTTGACCTCCTCAGTTGCATGTCTCTAGACTTAATTTGGCAATTTGCAATATGTGATGGTTTGTTACTTTGTTGTATCATTCTTTGTTGTGGCAGAAGTTTATTCCTTGGAAATCTTAATTGCTCATGTCTAATTCTTAAGGAACAATTTACATCTTTGTGACCAAAGTTAGAACAGTAGAAACAATATCCATAGAAAAATTCTTTGTACCTAGAAAATGATTGTCTTCTTTGAGCAAATCAATTTATTCCATGCTGATGATGTCCTTGAGCAGGGAGTACATTATTTATTTGTTCTACAGATTCAATCCCGGCACCTCTTTCTTTACTCGTCCTAGGCAGCTGATTATCTTCCTTTGTTTATGAAGGTTTGTGGTTGTCGTTGGTTGTAGATTTAACAAACTTGATGGGTTCTTTGTTCCTTGGCTGACCACTACTTGATCCCTTTTCAAACCCCAAAACAGTTTTTAGCTTTGGATTTGTTTGCTGATTCAGAATGGTGGTTAATCCTTCTAAGGCTTTGATACTAGACAGATTATGATGATACAAGGTTTGAAACTTCTCCATCTCTTTCCTAGTTTTCACTACTTCTTCTTCCAGGGCTTCAGATCTTGCCCTCTTTTCTGATAGCTGATGTTTCAGAATATCCTCGATTTTCCTTGCCTCTTCTAATTCCACTTTCAGCAGGGCAAAGTCTTCATCAGGCTCTTTATTGTCTTTCTCAAACTATATCAGCAATTGTTTTTTCTTTTTGTTCTTGATTCTTAGTCTGTCAATCTCTTCCAGTGCACTGATCAGTTCTCCTTCCATATCAACCACAAATTCTTCATCATTCTCTTCACTGCCTGTTCTTTCATTATCATAATCCTCTTTGGCCATAAGCATGAAGTCATTTACTTTATCTTCACATGAAGAATCACTATCGGTGTCTTCTGAGGAGTCATCATTGTTTACACATAAACTCTTCTTCTTATCAAATCTTATTGATTTGTGCTTCTCTTCATCTTCAGAGTGGTCATGTTTCTTGTGTGGAAATTTATTTGAAAAATGACCTATCTTACCACAGTTGAAACATTTGAAGGGAATCTTACCTTGGTACTTGCCTGATCCTTTCTTTAATCTTCTCACGAAGTTTGCTTCAATTTCATCAGGCTCACAATCCTCATTCTTATCTGCTTTAAATGATGCTTCTCTAGAGGTGGTTTTCTCTGTAACTATCCTCATTTCATGTGTAGTCAACATTCCTAGAAGTTGATCAAAATACAAAGTCTTTATATCATTAAGTTCTTCTATAGCTCAGACCTTTGGGTTGAACCTATCTGGCAGAGATCTCAAAATTTTTTGAACTAAAGAGGGTTCCTCAATTTCTTCACCAAGTTCTTTCATTGCATTTACTAGTTCTTCAACTCTTAGAAAATAATTCCCAATGGTTTCATCTTCTTTCATCTATAGCTTTTCAAACTATACTAT
>JASDQU010105686.1:76976-89860 GCA_032191745.1 Picea mariana | reverse complement strand
AAGTCCCTTCATGGCTTGTCATGTTTAAGCTCTAGGATCTACCCTTAGATAAAAGGGGCCAACTCTGATACCAATTGTTGGACAACTGAGACGGGGGGGGTGAATTAGTTGTTACCATGCTTAAACAATTATGCTTCTTTTAAACTCTTTGCAGAAACATTGAATGATGATCACAATAATGTAGGGAAATAAACAATGGCACTTTCAGCATCATTCACATATATGAGAAACACAGAGATGGATATTTCTCGAGGAAATCCATACAAGGTAAAAACCTCTTTTTCTTTATATGATAAGTAATAGTTACATTCTTTACATTATCATACATATGAGCACCAACTCATAATGAGGCTACAACCTTAGTTTTGGAAGATGCTACTTGCTAAGATCACCAACTCTCTGTTTTCTCTAGCACCCACTAGAAGGAAGCACCAACTCCCTGGTTTCTCTAGCACCAACTAGAAGGAAACACCAACTCCTTGGTTTCTCTAGCACCAACTAGAAGGAAGCACCAACTCCCTGGTTTCTCTAGCACCAACTAGAAGGAAGCACCAACTCCCTGTGTTCAAGCACCCACTTGAACCTTTGAGGACACCAATCCTCCCTAAAACCTCCCAACCACCCTGAATAATATAAATCTTTGTTACTAAAACTTATTACAGTGATATAATGTTCAACAATGGCTTACCAGACTCATCATTGTTCTGTTGCATTTCGTTGCTCTGTCTGCCTCACTACCTTCCTGCACACATGACTTGCACTGTCTCTTCTTCTCCTTTCTATGCTCTGTGCACCATGTCCATTCACTGCACAGTTCCTCTTCTGTTCAATTCATCTTCTGCACTCTCCTCCTTCTTCACACATGAATCACCTTCAACAACAACAACCACAGCAACTCGAACAGCAGCAACAACCCCATCTCTTCTCTGTACCGTGTACTTATAGCTTCCGTGCACCTTGTGCATGCAATGTGTGCAATACCTCTGCATACTCACACTGCGCTGATATCCTCCACCTCTCAAGTGCTTTGCCTGATCATCATGGTAACTTTTTAGCTTCTCTGGCGATTTTCCCATGCGTTCAACATCACTGGGTGTTATGCTGAGATTCCTCAGCCTCTCTAGCAGTTGAGACTCTTCGTCTTCTCTGTGACAGTCGAGCTCACCTTCTCTGTTTCAGTTACAGGCCTCAATGCCCATCTAGCTGTCAATCGCCTTCACGAACATATTCATCCCTCTTGAAGATTCCCAGAGGCTCTTCACCTTCTCTGTCAATCATACCCAAGTGCCTTCAAGTCCTCTGGCTGAAACCATCATTGGTTTCTGGCGATTATACTATGTCGTGCTACAGTAGCCTTCCGATCTTGTTCAAATTCACCTGCACCGTTGGATTGATTCCATGGTATCTTTCATTCATTTCGGCATTTCAGCATTCAACAATTCGGCATTTGCGTGACCATGTGTCTCAACATCCCCAGTCACGATCCCCGAAAATGAGCTCGGTTGCTCTAGCTCTTTCCTCCATCTCTCGCTGATGTGACCAAGGGTTGTGACCACAGCCTTATGCATAAGGCTCTTTCACAATTTCGAATTTCATGAGTCTGGAGATGAGGCATCTCGACTCTCCAAGTCACGATCCCCGATACCCCAAAATGGTGTGGGATCAATGGTCTCGATCAACACTTGATCTGACGATTCAGATCATTTCATGATTTTGCATATCACGATTTTGACATTCTTGTGGTGAATGTTCTTGATTCTTTCAACTCCTGATCCGTGAAACTCCGAAAGGGAGTCGGATCAATGGTCCACATAACCCCCAGAGATGGATGGTTGACAAGATTTCGGCATTTCACAATTCGACATTTCGGGACTCCTGATGCTGAGAGTTTCTTGACATCTCTATCTCTCGATTTCCGAAACTCCGAAGTGGTGTAAACCTATTGACGTCACACATGTCGAATACCTGCCACGTGTCACCCTGATTCGTGACTTACATGTGCTTGAAATGTTGAATCAGTTTGACACTTGTCATTACCTGGTTGTGCCACATGTTCCTAGCTGACGTGGTTTGCTGACGTGAGTCGGATCGACGGTCCAAATCACATCTCTATCTGACGGTTGCGATTAAATCGCAATATCGCATATCGTGATTTCGGGATTCCTGTGGTTATTATTCTTTGACATCTTCAACTCTCAATCCACGAAACTCTGAAATGGAGTTGTATCAATAGTGCAGATCACATATTGATCTGACGACTGTGGTTAAGTCGCGATTTCACATATCGTGATTTCGAGAGGTTAGGGAACCCCGTTCCTTTGACTCTCTAGTTAGCGAAATTTTTATCTGTGTCCATGTGTCCTGCCTGAAGATGGACGATCCTCCTTCTTTCGAGATTTTGTGAGCCCTCTACTCCTTGCAATTTAAAGAATGTGCAGGTTCTCCTCGATCCAACAGTGGTCGGACCCTGCACTCGGATCTAATGCCTGAGATCTATCCTCCATATCTGTGCGCTCCTCTTGTCTACATTGAGATTTGACGCTCATCAAGAATTCGGGATGGGATCCAACGATCATCGACGCTTCTCCTCCAACCTTTACACATCCTTCTTACTTGGAACAATTTCTAAGTGTCAAAGGCCTCGACCTTTGAACCGCCTGTGATCCTAAGTACGCTATCCCTAGTGCACACCTACGCACCGCATTCGACTCTGTGCTAATTCCTCCTGAGCTTACGTTGTTCCTATTTTTTCATCGAAGCACACTCTGATATTGCCATCAATGACAAGCTTACTTTGCCTGATAACCTGCCAACAATCCTCTGCACTATCTCTTCTAAACTTATCGAGCTTGCTCTGCAGCGTCTTCCTAAAATACTTCTGATGCCCATCCGTTACATTCTTCCTATAGTCATGCCATATTCACTGTTGTACTTGTCATCAATGACAAGCATATGCTACCTGTTGAACATTTGCCAACAAGGGAACCATCACCTTTTGGATTCATTATGAAGGAGAATCTGCATTGGACCTCATTGGGTTCACTGATTCTGATTAGGCTAGAGGCAGAATTGACCACAAGTCCACATCTGGTTACTCACTCAGTCTTAGTTCTAGGCCTATCTATTGGTCGAGCATGAAGTAGGTTGCTATTCATCTATCTTCAGTCGAGGCAGAGTACAGAGGGGTAGTTAACATAACCATTCAGGCTATGTGGCTATAACATTTTCTCACTGAGTTGGGAATTTAGTTTGATTGGTCGATTGTCATCTAGTGTGACAACCAGAGCACTTTGAAGCTTTGTAGAGATCCAATTTAGAGGCAATGGAAGAAGCACATCGAGATCCACATGCACTACATATAGGACTTAGTGCATGAGGGGATCATTGACATGTAGCTTTGTCCTTCAACAGAACATACTGTAGACATCTTCACCAAGACCTGCACTAAGAAAAAGTTTCATTCTTTGCGCAGTCATCTTAGAGTGAAGGACACAATTTCCTAGAAAATGAAAGTTCTCATTTTTACATACATTGTACTTTGAGGGGGGTTTCCCATGAGTTTTTCTCTCTTTCCTTTCTTTATTTCAGTGTATATTTTGTATTTGGGTACCTCACATGGCCTTGTTACTGGGACCCATTCTTTATTTTCACCATAGTGATGTTCATAGGGGGTGTTGGAGTTACTTAACACACACCTAGGATTTCTTTTTCCTAATGTTTTTCCTTTGTTTATTAGTCATTATTTAGTCTCCTATATTTTAGGAAGAATATTCTTCTAGGGAGAATATTCTCTTTAGTGTTCACTTCATTTTGATCAATTGAGTGGAGTCTACATGCTACATTGGGATTATCACCATGTAGCATTGGGATCATCACCAACTAATGCACATTTTCCTTGGGATCATCACCATACTAGCGCATTACCCATGTTTACATTATATCCTCCTCATATCACTCGGTTTCAACTAGTTAACTTAAGATTGATAGACTAGTTAACTCGATTAGGTGGCAGTTCACTCCTATAATTGTTGGTGTGTGTCCTAATCACTCTAGACCACCACTTTGGTGCATTATATTCTCCTCTAGTGTGCATTGGTTGAGTTATAGATATTATATCATGTGTAAATTATCATTCATTCATTTGGTTAATGAGAATTCTTCCATTTTTTCTCTCCTACTTCTCTTTTATTCTATTTTTTCTATAACTGTGTATGTCAATTCCTAGCTAGATATATTTTGTGTAGGTTCAACACACACACACATATATAATTCCATGTTGCGATGTTTATGAATTAGAAAGTGACTATTTTGCTCCTATAATATACATCCATCTATACTGATTCAATCTTGTAGAATATATATAAATTTTGTAGTTACATGCAATTCCTTAGTCCTACCATAACAAAAAAATACATCTATACAAGATTTGGTTATGTAGCTACATGCAAAACATTAATCCTAATAGAAACAATAAGATACATCTATATAGACTAGACTATGTATCTATAAGCAATTCCAAATCCATGGAAATGAAAAGAGGTCTAATGAAATACATATATGTAATTGTGATGCTAGAACAAAAATGGAACAACCATGTTCCACTCAATCGTAAATACAAAAAATCCAAGATTACTTGTCTTGATCACCCCCTAGCCCGACCATGACTCCATAAGAGAAAACCGAGCTTTTCTCCTTAGCCGTTGTCTTTTTGTACAGTTTAGAATATCATTTTCCTAACACCACTTGTGCTCATAACAACAAATATTCATCTCCACAACATACTAAGTAACATCCTACCTCCCACATATGTTGTATATATTTCCTTTTTCCAATGCCTAGGAATTTTCCATCCATTTCCCTCCTTGTCAAATTTGCATCTTTAGAAATCCCTAATTTTTAGGGGTTTCTGGTGACAAAATTCAACTTCAGACACTTGTAAAAATCAACTCTAAGTTAAATCCAACATATTCGCCGCTCATGGAGTCATAGTCAGCTATTTTTTTAACCTGGTTGTTCCACCTATTTTCCAGCATTTAATATATTAAAATATTTTTCTCATACATGTCTCCATCAAGAAAGGACGACTAGTAAGTCAAACTCTTTCCCAACAATAAAAAAAACAATAATTACATGCCTTCACAATTTCAAATCCAAATTTCCATAAATGGAAATTTATTTTTATAACAATAACATTAAAATTAATTGTTTTACTATTTTAGGATACCATACCCAACACCACAACTCCCACAAAACACAACACGCAACACTTGAAAATTGATAACACCTTTCTCATTCTAAACACCTTTTTTTCCTATTAACTTTTAGTTGTCTTTGGTGTGCACACTTTCTATAAGAAACGCTTACCCACTTAAAATTATTCTACCAAAAAACAAAACAATGATCATCCATTTCAACCAATAATATACAATAAGTAAGTACACTACGCAAGAGGGTTTTCCCTATATTCCTTTGACTATTTTTGGCATCAAATTTTTTTCCAGTAACATAATAGAGGTAATCATACTATGCATGCAACCAAACTGAGTCAAAGAAAGAAATTAGATGCATATTATTTATTACCCTCTGGAATAGATTTGAAGAATCCCTAATTCATGTCTAGTAAGTCACTAGTTGTAGCACTTGCAACCTCCAAATAACCACATCTTTCTATATCGTAGCACACCATATCATGATAAAATGGAATGAACTCAACAATTACTTTGAATAAACAAACTCAGTTAAAAATCCTTGCGATCCCAAAAATCCCTCGCACATAATCATGTCATATAGTACAAAAAAATATATCTATATTTATTAAAGGGTGAGTGCACAAAGTTCGTGGATGATAAAGTGGTAATAAGGTGAGCAGGAACACACATCTATAGGAACATGTGCATGTTTCTATAAACACACATGTGTTCATGATGTGATAGGTTCAACACACCCCAAGACTCCACCCAGTCAGCCTTGTAGGCACGTTCCCAGGAACACGTGCACATTCTCAAGAACAGTTTTGTGTTCCTTAGAAACACATGTTCATTAACACACACACATTCCTAAAATAAAATTGAAATTAAAATAATGTGTGTGCTTTATAAATGTGCATGCATTCCTAAAGTATGCACAAGTTATTAGGAACAAGAATGTGAGCACTTTCTTGTTAACATAAAATATCCCTCTATTTCTCTCTCCCTCTCTCCCCCCTATCTCTCTCTCTCCCACTCTTCCCCCTTTTCCCCTCTCTCTTTCCCTCATGATCTTCCCCCCTTTCCCTCCCTCCCTTTATCTTCCTCTCTCTCTCTAATGTCTCTCTCTCTCTCTCTCACTCATTATCTCCCCCCTCTATCCATCTCCCTTTCCCTATGCCCCCTCTCTCCCTCTCTCTCACTCATTATATCCACATTATTCCCTCTCACACCCTCTTATTCACTCTCTATCCCTCCCTCAATCCTCTCCTCCCCCCCCTTTCTCTCCCTCTTCTCACCTCTCCCCCTCCTTCCCTCTCTCCCTCTCTTCCACTCTCTCCCCAACTATCTCTTTATCTCCCACTTTCTCTTTCCTTCCCTCTTTCCCTCTCTCTCTCCCTTCCCCTCTCTTACCCCCTATATTTTTCCCTCTCCCTCTTTACCTCTCTCTACCTCTCTCTCTTTAACTCTCTCTCTCTTACTTTCTCCATCTCTTTCTCTCTCTCTCTCCCTACCTTATACTCTCTCTCTATCTATCTATCTATCCCCCCCTCTCTCTCCCTATTTATCACTTTATCTCTCCCCCCCTTCCCCACCCTCTCTCTCTCTCTCCCCCCTACTCTCCTCCCTCTTTTTCTTACCTCTCTCTCCCCTAATATCTCCCTTCTCTCTCTTACATATCTCCCACATCCTATCTCCCCCTCCCTCTCTCTCCATCCTTAATTTACCCCTCTCTCCCCCTCACTTTGTATCCTCCTCCATCTCCCTTTATCTCTCTCCCTCTCCCCTTATCTCCCTCCCTCCCTCTCTCCCACCAGGCTCTATATTCCCCCCTCTCTCTCTAACACCTCTCTCTCCCTCACTTTCTCACTCACTTTATGTCCCCCACTCTATCTTTCTATTTGTCACCCTCTCTCCCTCTCTCTCTCTCTCTATTTCCCTCTATGTCTCCCAATATCTCTATTTACCCCTCTCTATGTCCCTTCCTATATTTCTCTCTCTTCCCCTCTATTGAGGAAAAGATATGAAATGATCTTACTCAAGGATTTTTAGATTTTTCTTGGCTAAAGAAAAATGTATGGGAATATCACCCTATGTTTATAGCCATCAAAATTAATATCCTAACTCACAAGTATTGATTACAGGTGCTTAGGATGGTTTTTTTATAAATAAAAGCTTGCTGAAAAATTCATTATTTATGTGTTTTTCTTGAACCTAACAGATGATGAAACAAATACAGAGATAGAAATAAGAACACCAAGTAGATAATCAATAAATATGAGACATAAATCAATCCTTTATTTTATTCCAATTCATCAAAGAGTCATTCTCTTTACAAAATTTCATGAATAAGTTTTGGACCAAAGTCAAACATAGACGTCCTTGATGAAACATACAAAGGACCTTTGATAGAAAACCAAAAAATGAACTCTAAAAGATGGATCAACTTGCAACATATTTCTTCCCACTCGACTCTTCACAGTAGCCTTTGTCAATCATGAAAACTAATTCACAAACAAACAAGTCTACATAGACTATTAAAAGTAGATCAACACCTCTGAAAAACCAGTGTTTGAATGATGTAATTTAGCCCTGAATCTTGTTGTCTACAATAAGACCCTTCTATCATAAAAAATAATTAGGCTTGTGATAAATTAAGGAATGAATGAAAACTAAACTATCTCAACACAAACTTAAAGAGAAAACCTTAGTATGATTCTCCTTCTATTCTCCTCTTGTTCCTCCCTTTCCTTTTGCCTTTAAGCAAATTAGAATTGGTTGAAGTAGTTGAACTACTTCATTAGTTAAGTTAACTAAAAACTCAACCAACCTTTTAGTAAGGGGGGAAATTAATAAATCATAATAAGGGTTTTAAATAAATAATAACTAGTAGGTGGGACCCCTTGCAACTCCCCTTTATCTCTTAACAATCATAACATAACTAGTCAATTAAACAAAATCATCCCTCCTTGTGACTCCCATCATCACATTCATGCTTGAAGATTTATCTCATTGACATTTCAAATTATTTTCTGAAATATATTACTCATATATCCAAAAAAACATGATGTCCAAAACTTTTTGAAATCAACTGTCATCAACAGTAAATAAAATAAAATTTAAAATCCATATTTTCCACTCTGAGATGCAATCTTTCCCTTGTTGTTGTTGTCGCCTTTTAATATCTTTGAAATTTTCTTTGTTGTTTTGAGCCTTTAGGCCTAATCTCATTGATCACATGAGAAAAATCGTCCCTCAAATGCATCTGGGAGGCAACGGATTTATCAAAGCCATTGGAGGGTGAGGAAGGGGAAACAATGGATTTTCCTTTGTCAAGGCATGGTGGGCCTCATTTTTCAACCCTTTGCTAGCATGGGAGGAGTGAATTGGTGAGTGGATGGGGTAGATTGGACAATCTTATTGATAGGAGGGGGAGCAGGTAAAGACAAATTGGGCTAGCCACGATGTTGGGAGACTACTGAGTGGACAATATCTTGCCATCCGTGGTTTTTAGGAACCTCAGGTTGCAATGGGACATGAGGGTGCACATGAATACCAGGGGCTTGTAGTGCTTGGAAGGGAGGCCTTTCAGGCCTAGGTTGGACCACTCTTTGCCCAATCCAATTGAAAAACCCAGCCTGAAATAGCTGGCCTAACTCTTGCGAGTCAACATCAAAGTGAATGGAGAATCTAGGCCTTCTAGGGCCCCTGTTCCAATTACCTCTTCCTCAGTTACCTCTACCATGGATATCTCAGCTGAAAAATCTCATTCCTACAAGCATGATTTATTAGCAAATAGTTCCTTTAACAACCATACATGAAAACTCCTTAAAAATATTAAATACATTTTGGTTCAGCAACATATCAGACTCATGCAATCCAATCCATGCAAAGTTTTAACTGTTGTCAATCAGCAAGGTGTGAACCAAAGGTTGTAGGATATGCGAGGGGTTTGTATTGAGCAAAAAATGTTAAAATGTGGGGGAAAGAATCATGGTTACTGCTCACAAACAACATACAATAAATTGTAATGTAAACCAAGGAATATGTCACTGCAATCCATCCAAGAAACTACGATTCCAAACTGTTACAATACAAAATTCTCTTAAATGTAATTAAATTTTAGGAACAAGAAGTGAAAAATGGATATGGGAAGGCGAGGGGATCGTAATTAGTGAAAAGTGAAATAATGGTAGGGAAAGAGAGTATATATTGTTCATAAAATTAATTAAGTAATCAGTAAGACCATTCTATATCAAACACAAAAAATCCACCACCAACCAAATAATTATTGTGATTAATTAAACAACTACTGTGTATAAATCAATCAATTATGTGTATTAACTTGCTCACTATTCACAATTAAACATTTAACACAGTGTCATCAAAACAAGACAATATGAATTCCACAACAACCTGTAGAAGAGTTATGTTTCTTCTCATTTGTCCACTTAATGTTTTAAAGCAATTTCCAAATGAACACACAGTCACTTATTTCCACTTTGTTCAACACTAAAACGTCAACCACTGTCCATGAATTATTTCCTTAATCAAACATAGACACAAAAAGCATGCCCGATTTCATCCCTTAATTCCATTTAATGATTAAACTATAATGACACCATACTATCACAGAACCCATGCCTATATCTTCTACAATGCATAATATTCATCAAACATACACAGTGGACAGTCAAAGACTATCATCGATATTTCAAATTGCAATAATCTTGAGTTTCCACTTAAACACATAGTAACATCAATTACCATTTCAACTCATACGGTGTTGTAGGATACATAAACCATTCAACAAAATCTGTGACTGTACATGTCTAATTACCCCGAATCTAAACATCAAATGATGTTGAGCTATCAATCCAATACAAGGAGGAAACAATAGTATGCCCAATCCCATTTCTCAAATCAATCAAATTGCAACAAAACCATATTGTTTAAAAACCCGTGCCCATCTTTGATGGTGCAATCAAACAATATCCATAACCTATTCAGTGGATAGCCACAAAAAAACTATCACGATTGCAATAATCCCATTTGGAAATTAAAACACACAATAACAACAACTCTTATTTCAACCTATATCATGTTGTAGGAAACACACAACCCAACGTATAATCAAAGAGGAATATTCCCGATCAACCATAAAAAAATGTTGAGTCAAGAATCCAACTGTTACAACACAAGAGGCAGCGACTGCGTTCCCACTTCATTACTCGAATCAACTAATTAACCATGTTGAATTATCGAATCAATTTCCATAATAAAGGTTACAATGATTATAAATCAATCACAAAAATCATTGTCAACGCTATTAATCAAGGACAACCAATATTTAACGACTATCGACGATAATATACCAAATCATAATAGTCGGCCATGTTCCCAACCAAAACAACTGGTTCATTTATCAAAATCAAGATTAAAATAATCAAGGTAGGCTCTCAATAACCAACACCGGAAGGTTGGAAATGACCACCAATAGCAGGTGAGAAACATTTAGGACAACACGGTGGACACACATGCCATATCACCCATATCTTTGCAAGACAAGGAGAGAGTTCAACAGGCAAGAGAGATTATGAACAAAGGAGTGAAGGTCCATCATAGGCCAATAAATAACACCCAGAACATGCAAGGAATAACCCTCGTGGTTTTCCCTAATCAACCTGGCTAATGTTGATATAAAATAGAGCCATGAAATAACAATCAACCTCAAAGAAAGCCCCTTGGCATCATAGCCATAATAAACAAATACGCAGACACCAATAGTATAAATGATCCCATACCTAGGTGAAACGATACACAATGACACTAGGAGGTTTGAGATCAAACCCAGCAACCCATGAAAACAACATGACCGGGTGAGGTGACAAGAACTTGTGCAAAGACAGTCGATCAATTATGGACCGAATGAACCCTCCAAAAAAAAAACTCACAAGGACAACAGAGAGCCTTCATGGCTTCTTCCACTCAAAATAATTAATGAAACTGTGACTTGAACCATCGTTTTCCATTTGCAACGAAAACCACACAACAACTATTCCAGATAAAAATCACAATTTTACATAGTTTCTAGTCTCAAGAAAAGCATAGACCCATACATCACCGAGCCAATATCTATTTCATAACCAGAGAGGTTTCATGGATGGAGAAAAAGACATACCTTTAACCAAGAAAACCATAAAAATGTGATCTTGGCCAAGCAGTTATTCCTCTGCTTGAAAATCAGAGCTTAACCACAACAAAACACAATTGAACAATAGCAAAGATAGGGTGACAGCCAGTGGAAGGGGTATGGAGTGACGTGCAGTAAAATCACATTGCTTCCATCCTCTATCGATTTAATTACTTAGTACACACCAACCAACCCTTCATTAATGCATCCAGTTAATCCATGCATGCAAACCAACATCCCCTTACTTGCCAAATGCGCCACCCTAAGTCATATTAACAATTTCCAACCACACCATAATGAAGATAACTCAATAAATTGTATAGCCACTAACCCCATTAGCTAGGACCAACAACAATCCCTTAATTTCAATGTATGTAGTATAGCATGGTAGCATAGTTTAATTTGTTACTTATATTTTTTTCATATTTCTTTTATCCTTTTCCATTACTAACACATGCTTTTTGTATGTGTAATATATAATAGATCATGGCGCAATAGAAATAAAAGTTCACATAAGCCCTTGTGACATGGAAATGATAATTTTAGAGAAAAGAAACTCACAAATAGCATGAATTTCCCATCACCCATTTGTTGAGAATAGAACCAACATTTGAACATCAATCATGCTCAAACCTGTATGCAGTGCCGAACAACAACATAAATATCAAAATAAGAATGAGATCTGATCCTCCAATCTACAAGGAGGTCCCACCTACTAGTATTATAGATATATCATTAGCTTATAATAATAGGCTTTAGCAATACTTTGTGGGAAAAAACCTCATTGTGATTTTAATCATCAACAAACTGGTGACTCCTGTTGATTAAGGTTGGTTGTCATTGATGTCAACCCTTGAAGAAAGACCCGTAGCACAAAGTTTTGGGTAATGGACCCAATAGATTTATCAGATGCAGATCACAGAGGCATGGTTCTAGGTGGATCAGATTTATCATATGCAGAGAAAAGAGGCATGGTTTCAGGGGGAGCATGAATGATATGATTTCAGTGTTGCATCAGAGTGTTTCCATCAATGCCAAAGGGGGAGATTGTTGATTAAGGTTGGTTGTCATTGATGTCAACCCTTGAAGAAAGACCCGTAGCACAAAGTTTTGGGTAATGGACCCAATAGTGTTTTATGTAAGTATGACTCATTATTGTTTTGTCATGGTTGATAAGAAGTAAATATGGATGAACTCCAAAGTGGTCCCCTAATGGTGAAAGCCCTCATGGGAAGACGCTTTGTGGAGTAAGAGAACCCATGCTTAATTATGGAATAATGAGATGAAGGAAAGTGAATTTGTTAGGGAAAATATCCTATATGGATAGTTCTTGTCATTTCATTTTCGGTGGTATGTGGAACGTCACATAATTCCTCACGGTTAGAGAGTTATGGCCATGAGAAGTTGGAGACCCCAGGTTTGGGTAATGGACCCAAGTTTGTTTGATGGGTAATGGTATGAGTTATGATATATTTTTCAGATAATACTATTCTATATGGATAGTA
>JASDQU010105686.1:53925-66605 GCA_032191745.1 Picea mariana | reverse complement strand
AAGGGGGGGGGGGGTCCGGAAAGAATATTCTTTACAGCGAGCCCATTTTACAGTTGTCGTTGTCCTATTGGTCCGGAAGTATTTTCACCTTATGTGGTCTGACAGCCTCCATCACTCCGGGATGTCATCCTCCACTAAGTCCACTTGTCCCACTTGCTCCCGAGTTGAGTCCCATCCCATAACTGCTACCAGTCCCTGCTGTTAGGCCTTTACCCTTTCCATTCATGACCAACCCCCTTCGACGACTTTTACCTCCAATCACATGCCTCCATGTCACTCATCTGTATGCTTTGGCCATCATCATCTGCCACCTCATCCCTAGTGGCCCGTTGTCCATTTATTACAGGATAACATACCCGTTATCCTGCTGACCTATCTCCTGCGCTCAACCGACCCCAATTTTTGAATAAAACTACTGTCTTCCCTTTCAGTCGTTATTCATCCGTCGCGCCAGAAACCTCCTATTCCTCCATTTCTCCGGCATCGTTTTAACCTACAGTCAGTCGACCCCACTAACATATTGTTTATTGCAGGTATAGTTGCTGAAATGGTATCAAAGACAAGACAATCGGAAGAGGAAGAGAATCCTTTTCTTCCTCCTCCGGTTGACCTGGATAAAATTCCCTTGGTCGATAAAGACCGCTTGATAGCCGATAGTATATACAGTTTTGATTTTTCTGATCTTCAGTCATGGCTCCGGGAGGTTTTTCTGGACCAGAGCGACGAAATTGGACTCTGGGAGTCCAATTTGCCCCTGTATCTCTTCTCCCAAATTCATAATTTCCCCGAGTTTGCCCTCAAATGCCAGGCCCATTACATCCCCGACCAGAAAGCCATCATTTCTTCATTTGGATACGTCCTTTTCTTCATCACCCCTAAAGATATTGACCATATGATGCAAATTACCCGCGCGGAATCTGCGTCTCCGTTCAACTTAGAAATCCTCACCGAGCTATATCAAAAAATGACTTTGCCTCAGAGAGCTCAGATATTCGAGATTTTTCTCCCCACTTCCGCTCCACTCCCATCCACCAATCCCCCTTACCCTTATTCCATGTTCTCCACCAAAGGGAATCAAATCATTTCCTCTCTGTGTGCCCTGCTTGGTTACTATTCTGATCAATGGGTAGATGAGCACATCCTGGGTTTTCTGTCCATCTTCTCAAACGACGAACAACCGACCACGCAGTTCAACTACAGCACCTTCTTGGCCAATAATATCCATGAGCAATTTGTGAATTTCTCCACAGAGGGAATGTTTAGGTATTCATCCTTTCTGGCTTACATGTTCGTCTATTTTCAAGCCGACAGGTTCAATTTCTCCATGCAGAAGATGGATGCCGACGGGAGGCCCCAGCTAGTCACGGTGTGGACTTCTCTTCTGAAACAAAACTCTGTTGAATGTGACTTCAAAGCGTTCATTGAACAATTTTACCACCCTATGGTAAGTATGTTGAGTGGCATGCCTGAGCCACGAATAAATGACGAATTTCGGAGAATTCTGCATCTCTCGGACGATGCAAAGACAGGAGACTGGTACTTGTATCAAAATCACACTGAGATCAGAGTTTACGGGTGCGAATTGGAACCTTACAAACTACCTCAATATTTTCCAGTAATGACTTTTGCATTGGAATATATTAGGCAAATAATGAATTCAAATGACATTCATTTTGTTTCCCTGAAAAAAAAACAGCAATTGAGAATCAAGGGGCAGATCGGTTCTTTCATCTGCAATAGTCGAGGTGCAGGGGATGAAGCAAATAGAATGTTGAAGGAGATGAAATTCCCTATGAGTTTCACCTGGCACTACGATCCATGCAGAATAATTTTGGAGATGAGGGTGAAAAATAAGAACGCCCCTTATGCTCATGAGTTCAAGCCGGAGATCGAGCAATTCACAAATCAAACAAAATGGGAGCCCAACACTTTGATGGATGTGGAACAACCAGTCGATGTGGAAAAGTAGGGGCCCTCGAAAAGTGCGCCACCCACTACTACAACTCAAGTTCCCAAAGAGAAGAGGCCCCAAAAGGAATCATCCCCTCCGGTGATAGAGGTGTCATCAGAAGAATTCCAAATTCACTCCAAAAAGCCGAAGACATTTTCAACGCCCAACGCAACAGTAGAAGCTACCACAGTAACCACCACAGGGGTCAAGACAGTCACTCTACCTTTTGGCTCAGGTCGGCATAAGGGAATAACAACAGCATTAAAATCCACAGATTCTCCCTTAGATACTCCGCCAAGCAAGACTGGGCCCAAGTTGGGCATTTTTGAAAAATATGACTTGATCAAGAAGAAGAACCAAAAACTCACTAGCAGCACTTATGCCCAGTTCCAGAAGCAGTCATGCACAGCCCAGCATAGACTTCTTTCGGCATTTGATACCGAAAAGGGTAGGATGCATATGGCTTACCTCCAAGCACAAGTGCCGTATCGCAAGGTGATATCAGATTACAAAAGGGCCACCTTTGAGTTCCAGGCTAAGGACGTGCATCCAGCAGATCAGATGGATCTGCACAAACAAACTGGGGAGATGGTTTTCCACACTTTGGCCCACGCTTCAGCTTCTGCATCAAAGTTTTGGATAGCTTTGAACAATGCCCGGACCCAACTTAAGCTGGAGAAAATATCATCTTTCGCGAAAGACAACAGAATCAAGACGTTGGAGGAGATGGTCCTCAATATCGGTTACGACCCTGCGAACGTCAAGGTTGCCGAAGAGATGATTAAAAAGAAAAATGATGACATCACATCCTTAAGAAAACAGCTAAATCTCCCTCCAACAGAGGACCCACAGGCAAAAGAGATAGCTGAAAAGGAAGGTGAAAAGGATGAGATGCTGAAATTACTCATGGAGCAGAATGCTCAGCTAAAAGAGATGGAGGATGAGATGGAGAGACTGCTAAAAGAGAAAGAGTAGGCAAAGCCAATGGAAGGCATTCCATTGAGTGCTATCCCAATTGCAGGATTGAGCACAACAACAGTGACAGTCATTCCATCTGCAACATCAGTACCCCTACCAGAAGGAACAACAGACCTTGCCAAGTCCATGGAGAGGATGAACCTGCAAGAGTCAGAAATCAGCAGGCTTAAGAAGGAAGTGGAGAACCTCCGAGAGATAAAGACTTCTTTCCAGACAAGCCTATCCAAAGAAAAACAGGTGAATGAGCAAATCAGGAAGGAGTTACAACAGCTCCAGAAACAGACAATGGCAGGAAAGACTTTGGCTGAGGTCAAAGTGATTGTGTGGATAGATATTTCCAAGTCCATAAATGAAATCTGGCCAATGGTTCAAATCATGTTTGAACAAAATGAGCTGCTCAAGAGGAGCAAACAGGCTGTGGAGAAAATCAGAATGGAGCTGGGAGACATGCCAGCACAAGCTAATGAAATCATAAGGTTTCTGAATTCCAAGACCAGGGAGGAACTCGAAGAATTAAAGATTGAGGATAGGACAGAAACTATATTGGAGGTGAAAAGGGTTCTAACCAAAAGAGGTCTCATGCTTCAGCTTGAGGAAAAGATTCAAGTCATGGATCAAGGAGTGCAGAAGTTTTTCAATAAGATAGATGCTCTTCAAAGGAAGGGTCTGCCTGGTCTGAAGGTCATTAATGAAAAATTAATGACACTCCCTGATTACAAGAAAATGTTGACTGAAGTGTCGAAGGACAGTTCCAAGTTTGCAGGTATATAGGGAAGCATCACAGGAAAAGAATTCATGGATGCCTTGCAGTTGGATATTAGTATCCAGCATGAGATTAAGCACATATTCATCATCAAGCCTACATTTACTAAGTACATAGACATGGATGAAGTGTATCGGAGATTGCATAAAGTCACAGTGCCAGATCATACCAGATGGGAAGAACTGTGTGATCTACTAGATTACAGATGAGCTATCACAATCTAGTCACCTGTCTAGTCAGAAGAGGTTGCGAAGGCACCTCGCCAACAGCCTACCCTAGAAATTTAGCAAACAGTTGTATCGATTCATCAAGCAGTTTCGATTGCTTAAGTTAGTTAGTCTAAAAATAGTATGAGCACGTCCTGATCAGTTATGACAGGAACGTTTGTATTTTGAATTATAAATACTTCATTTTTCAAAATATTGAGGGTTGTTGATTCACACACCCTATTTCTATCAAACTGTATTATTTTTGAAGAGATCGGCCATTAATAAAGAAGAGACACTTTTACAGGATTCTTGCGTATGTTCATTAGTGATGTCGATTTTCTAAGTTAAATGTTTTTCTTTCTCTATATTCATTTTGTTTTCTGAATCTAATCTTTACGAATAGTGTTATGTTGCAGGATTTATCTTTGATACCCTGTTTTCGATTCTAAGGATTTAAATGTTTATCTTCTAATATCTTCAATTAAGAAATTCTTAACTGCTTGTTAGTTGAAGTTATTTTCCTTATATGTTCTTCCAGCCATCATTCTAATTACAAAAAATCTAGTGAGTATATTATCTCGCCCTGTGAAGGTTTTCTTTGGCATTTCTGGTTGCATCTAATATCTGATTAAATACAGACCCCGTAGCCCAATGGATGTGTAGACCGTCTCAACCAATCTCAAAAACTCTTTTTCAACAAAACCAACAGTCTTTATACCTAGCCTAATACCTGAAATTAAAAAACAAATTTAAATCTTATAGAGAGATCCCTCTCTGAAGCTGGAAGGGCTATATCCCATCTTTAAAAGCGGTTGGATAAGGTTACCTTAGTAGATTTCTTCTTTTTCAACCTCTAGGAAATTTACTAAGTGCTAACATAAATGGCGACTCCACTGGGGAAGAACTAAAACTGATAATCTCATGACTTCTTTCCCTTAAAGAAAGTTTGAATCTGAGAAGAAAGTGATGTTTAGAGGTTGATTAACTCTCTGTATATTATTTTCAGAATCTGTCTTTGAACCTTTTGTTTCTCTATGACTGTCCCTGTAGCAGTACAACCTAATATCGAGTCCGGACTATCGAATCAAATGCACATTGCGTCAAACCTTTTTGACATAATCCTCCAAACTGCCAATAACCGGGAAGAACTCGAACGTTCATGGGCAGCCATTGAACTAGACATAGCTACTCAGGAACAATTGGAAGCTAGACGACTTCAACATAGAAATCTCCCCTAGTTTCCTTCACCATAAAATCAAAAAAAATATATATACATATAAAAACCAAAAAGAGTTCTGGCTCCCAGGAAAGTTCACACTCGATCTCATCCAGACCCAGAACCCTCCACGGCGATAGATAATCTCGAACAGTTGCTCAGGCAAAAGACCTTGGCTACCAGTTCAGCGAGTTATACTCCCCTTCATAAGTCTCCTTCCTTTTCCAGAGAACCAGATATCTTTCAAAACCTTGATCTTGATCTTCTTCTGCCACGAAACCTTGTTAGAACACGATCTGAATCTTTTGTTTCTAAGATCATCTTTGACCCAACTCCGTTGCAACCCCGAACCCCTAAAGTCTTGTCTCCTATGACTAAACTACAAATCACTACCTCAGCACCGCCCAGTCCGTCATCGTCCACGTCTTCCATCGCTACCTCTCCAACCACTCAGGTCATCGTCCCACCTCCTTCGCCCGTCATGGCAGCTTGATATGCCCCTTTGGTGCTGGCCGCACCACTACATGCCATGCCCCAAGACTACCAGACTAGACTTCCACAATTTGATGCAACCAGACCTTTAAACGCACAACATGTGGATAAAATGAACGACTACTTGGATTTACAAGAAGTTGACGAAGTTGACGTTCAAATGAGACTGTTCTCCCAGATTCTGACAGGGGATGTCAATAAATGGTTCAAAGCTTTACCCGTCACATCGATCCCTAACCTTGTCGCGTTCCAAAGAAGTTTCCTTGACAGATGGGGGGTAAAGAAAAACCCTCTTCAAATACTGTCAGAATACGAGAACATAAAAAGAAATCAAGGTGAAACGGTCCAAGATTATTGCACCCGTTTTAACAAATTGTATAATGCAATCCCAACTGAAATCAAACCTCCCCTAGGTTTGGTATTGATTAAATTCCCTGATGGATTTGATGCTGACATGTCTTACCAATTAAGAGAAAGAAATGTTGCCACCCTTGAAGACATGCAGAAAAGTGCTATTAGTGTGGAGGCAAATCTGTTGGTGAAACGGGACCGTCAAAGGTCAGAAAGAAGGGTCACTATGAAAGAAGAACCTTCCACGTTGACCACATATTCCAAGCTGGATTCTTTGGCCCGAACGGTGGAATTAATGATGGAAATAATGAATTTATCCGACAGAAACCCTCCCAGGGACAACGCACCCGCTCCCCAGATTTGGAACCCCAATTTCAGAAGAAACCCTCCTCAAATCAGGCAAAGAGATCAAAGAGACCCTAGAGACCAAAGAGAGCAGAGGGGCCCAGATCAACAGATCAGGTCTCCCCTGCAAGAAAACTATGCTGATGAAGGGGGGGGAGTAATTGAGGAAATGGAGGACACTCATATCAACCTCATGGGCATTCACGACAATGAGGCCATTTTCCTTACTCAAGAAGAGTAGGAACTTTTTCTGCTAAATCAGACAAAGGTAAGTGAGGAGGCTGAGGATGCAGGACAACAGGCCTTTGAAAACGCTATTTTGGAGGTGCACCGCCAATACAATCTGCGAAGTAAGAAGACATAAGGAAATTCCTCGAAAAAGATGACTGAAACGCAGAAGGCAGCTGAGACTGAGAAAACCCTCGAGCCGACTACTGTTGAGAAAACTCCTAAGAATACCACTACTAAAAAGTCTTCTGAGAAAGGTAAAACTGATGCTTCGGTGAAGAAAAACATCACCATACTGAAAAGACCAACTCAGCCCAAAGTTTCACCTGTTAATCCATCCAGTACTTCTGAATGGAAGAATATGGTGGACCAACCAGAATCAATGAGTCAGACTAGAACTCCTACGCCTTTTAGCCTGGAGGCAGAATTGGCCAAAATTAAAATTCCTATCCCACCTACAGAGTTGATGAGCAGAGGCAGTTATCGTTCACAGGTACTAAAAGAATTAGCCATTGAACCTGACATAGGCACCAAGGCCTTGACTATTGGATCAATGACTCATTTAGACACAGTGAACCTTACTAACGATCATCCCTAACTCTTTTTCGGACCTGAAGTCAATGGTCGAGATGATACCGGTGACGTAGCCCCCTTTTACATCAGTTTGAACATACACGACTTGATATTACATAAAGCCATGTTGGATTCAGGAGCCTCACACAATTTGATGCCTAAAGCAGTAATGGAAAAACTGGGATTGGAGGTCATTAGGCCTTACAAAGATCTGCACTCGTTTGACTCCAGCAAAGTCAAATGTATTGGTTTGATTAAATATTTGTGCATCACCCTAGTTCATATTCCTTCGAAAAGCATGGTAATGGACGTGGTGGTTGTAGACATCCCACCAAAATATGGTATGTTGCTATCCCGGTCTTGGGGAGCTAAGTTGAAAGGAACCCTGCAACTGGATATGTCTTACGCCACTATACCAGTGTTCGGACAACAGAGGAGGTTATACAGAGAAACACTGATGAAGTATATGGTCAGTAGTCAAGAGAAACCTCACAATTACCCCCTTTACTCTGCTTATTCTGATTTAGATCCGTTCATCTTGTACAATGATGGTGATACGGAAGAGCAAGATACTCAGCTAATAGAAGATGTAGCTAGTCAAGATGAAGGTCCAGAAAGCGGTGAGGCAACAAAGATGGAAAATGTAATCACTGAATTTTTCCCCGTTGATTTCTGGAGCATGGATCTCGATGGAGCTGTGAGTAAAGAAGGAGCAAGAGCTGGAGTCTGGTTGCATAATCATCGAAAAAGATATTCAAAAAATCATTCCTATAAGTTAAATTTCCATTGCACTAACAACGTCGCTGAGTATGAAGCTTTAATGCTCGGTCTGAAGCTGTTGAAAAAAGTTGGTGCTAAGCAAATAATGGTAAGGGGTGACTCTGAATTAATAATTAAACAAATTAAAGGTGAATATGCTGCTAAACATCCATGCCTTAGAGCCTACAAGAATTCTATTCTTGATGCGTTGAAGTGTTTTAACGAGGTGGACTTGCAGGTAATGCCTAGTGGACAGAATATTTTGGCCGATGGATTAGCTACGTCAGCAGCTTCCTACAAGATTCATTTCCGCCAAACTCGTCCATACACTGTTGAAGTGAAATGAAGAAAAACAGTGCCCGATAATATCAGATACTGGCAAGTGTTTGGAAATGACGATCCGATAGAGGATTTTCTGCAATGCAAGAACGATTTTGAATGTACAAACATAGATGTAGAAAATGAAAACGAAAATGTAAATAATTCTGAGTTTGAAATNACTGTTGAAGTGAAATGCAGACAAACAGTGCCCGATAATATCAGATACTGGCAAGTGTTTGGAAATGACGATCCGATAGAGGATTTTCTGCAATGCAAGAACGATTTTGAATGTACAAACATAGATGTAGAAAATGAAAATGAAAATGTAAATAATTCTGAGTTTGAAATAGATAGTGTTAATACTGTAAATATAGTAGATACAGAGGATACAGTAGATTCAGGAGAGTTAGGAGATGACGAAATGGATGCCGATGTGTTACAGTTGAAAAACAATGTTTTACCTAGAGGGCTTGTCCCTTTAGAAGATCTGTTTGACAATGACGATGTAGCTAAGAAACCAAAAATAGAAGCCCATGGGAAAGATTTAGAGGACTGCAACATAGGAACTGAAGATAAGCCTAGGATGGTCAAACTGTCCAAATCTTTACCACCAGAACAAAAGTTGAATTACATTGAACTATTCAAAGAATATTCAGACATTTTTGCCTAGGGCTATGAAGATTTGAAAGCCTATGACACCAGCATCATACAACACAAGATTCCCATAAAGGAAGACCAGAAACCATTTAGGCAGAAACTTAGGAGGATAAATCCCAAATTGCTTCCCTTGATAGAAAAAGAGATTAAGAAAATGTATGATTCCAAGATCATAGTCCCGCTACGTTTCTCTAAGTGGGTTTCTAATTTAGTCCCTACACGTAAGAAAACTGGGGAAATCAGACTCTGCATAGATTTCCGGAACCTGAACAAAGCATCTTTGAAGGACAATTACCCCTTGACTAAAATGGATCACCTCCTACAAAGAGTGGTCGGGTCTAGTCGAATTTCTGTATTAGATGGTTTCTCAGGCTACAACCAGGTCCTAGTTCACCCAGACGATCAGGAAAAGACTGCTTTCACCACACCATGGGGCACTTTCATGTATGTGAAGATGCCTTTTGGTATGATGAACGCAGGAGCCACCTTCCAGAGGGCAATGGACATCACCTTCGTAGAAGAGTTGGGTAAGTTTATTGTCGTTTACCTAGATGATGTGACAGTGTTTTCCCAATCTGATGATGAACACCTGCGGCACCTTAGACGAGTTTTCGAAAAGTGTAGAAGGTTCGAGATTTCATTAAATCCCAAGAAGTGTCTTTTTGGGTTAGAAGAGGGTAAACTGTTGGGACATATCATCTCTAAAGGAGGAATCAGAGTCAACCCCAGCAGAATTGAGGCCATACTAAAGTTAGAACACCTAAGAAACCTCAAATAACTATAGTCTTTTATAGGGAAAATTAACTTTCTTCGAAGATTCATTCCTAATCTAGCCGAGCTCCTCCGAAACATTACAAACATGCTAAAAAAAGACGCGAAAATAAAATGGGATTCTGAGTCTAGGCAATCCTTCGAATAGGTAAAACGAGCACTTACAGAAGCCCCAGTTTTGATTAGTCCCGATTTCACTAAAGATTTCTATCTTTTTTCTTTTGCCTCTAAACATACTATAGCAGCTGTATTACTGCAGAAGAATAGTGAAGGGTATGAACAACCCATAGCTTTCTTCAGCAAAGCTTTAAGAGACGCTGCCCTGAACTACAATATTATGGAGAAACAGGCTTTTGCTTTGGTAAAGGCTATAAAGGACTTCAGGGTCTATATCCTTCATTCACACATCATAACATATGTTCCAAACGTGGTAGTGAAAGATATATTGACACAAGACAACCCTGATGGGAGAAGGGGAAAGTGGATTGTAGTGATTCTAGAATACGACATAGAAATTAAGCCCACAAAACTGATCAAAGGCCAAGGCCTTGCCAAATTGATCGCTGAATCTAACTTTCAGGCTCTTGACATTAATTTTCTAGACGTGGCAGATGAACAAGGTGAGATGGCGACTCCAAACGTTAAAGAGGTTTTTCTAAACTCTCCATGGTATGCAGACCTTATTTTTGTTTTACAAAATTTACAAGATCCCCCTGGTTTAACTAAAACTAAAGCTAGATTTTTAAAGTTGAAATCTTTGAAATTTTGTATTCTAGAAGGAAATTTGTATTGGAAAGATCTTGCAGGTATTCTTCTAAACTGTTTACTGAAAGATGAAGTTGATAAAGTGTTTCAGGAGTTTCATGCAGGTGAATGTGGTGGCCATTTGAACTGGAAGGTTACAGCCAACAAAATACTCAGGGCTGGATTTTACTGGCCCACCCTGTTTGCTGATGTACATCAGAAAGTAACAGCTTGTCACCAGTGCCAACTATTTGAGGGTAAAAGGAAACTCCTTCCTCTACCTCTTAAACCAATTTCAGTTGAGGCTCCTTTCCAGCAATGGGGACTTGATTTCATTGGAGAAATACACCCTCCGTCTTCAGGCCAACATAGGTGGATTCTTACTACCACTGATTATTTTACCAAATGGATCGAGGCTATACCAAGCTGGCAAGCCACTGACTTGGTTATTATCAAATTTCTTGAAAATAATATTTTATCTCGTTTTGGTTGTCCTAGAAAGATCATTACTGACAATGCAGCTGCCTTTCGGTCGAAGAAACTCATTGATTTCTGCAATCATTACCACATTGGCTTGGGGCATTCCAAAGCCTACTACCCTCAGGGGAATGGGTTGGCGGAATCCTCAAACAAGAATTTGGTAAATGTCATCAAGAAAACACTGCAGGAGAATAAAAAATCATGGCATGATAAGCTGGTATTTGCTTTATGGGCAGATAGACTGACCACCAAAAGGTCAATTGGTATGTCACCATACCAACTGGTCTATGGTACTGAGGCTGTATTCCCAACTTCTTTGGGATTCCCTGTCATGAAGTTACTTCAAGAGATGCAAGCTGAACCAAATGACTCCCAGAGACGAATCAATCAGATGATTCATTTGCAACAGACTAGAGAAGATGTTTTCAACAAAACACAGGTCATCCAAGAGAACATTAAGAAGATCTTTGACAAACGAACCAAGGAGTATGATTTTGAGCTGGGAGACCTGGTGTTGAGATGGGATGCCAGGAACGAGGACAAGGGAAAGCATGGGAAATTTGACAATTTGTGGATAGGGCCTTATAGGATTCAATCTTTCAAAGGAAAAAATGCTTTTTTGCTAAACAATGTCGATGGGTCAGATCTGCCAGGAACACCTGTGAATGGTAGAATGCTGAAACATTATGTGCCACCTCAGTAAGAGATTTGAAGAACTCGCTCTCCATTGTGCATACCCGTTTTAATTTTCAGTCTTTACTTTCATTTTCTGAGTGAAGAATAGTGATTAGTTTGTTGAAGCCCGAAGAGAAGGCCCTAAGCTGCTGATCAATGTTTTTTGAAGTTTTCCTGAGGATAAGACCAATGAAGGCTACTAGACAGAGATGTTCAGAATGACAGGAAACTAGATTCTTGGCACTTAACAGAGCAAGTACCATCCCCAGGTGGAGCCGCTGTTATCACCCCATAAATTATGGGAATCAACTTATGACTTGGATATTATGAATATTATCTGTATCTAGTGTTCTTATTGGAAACTGATTTTTCATTTTGCAAAAAAGAAAAAAGAAGAAAAAGAAAAGAAAAAGAAAAGAAAAGAAAAAGAAAAGAGGGCATAAAAGAATTGAAACAAAAAGCCCCATGCAATAATAGTAACTTGGTCATACCTTTCAAGCATGACCAAGTTCTTTTAAATTTTCAATGTTGATAGGTTAGTGAATAAATATGACTAGACTGTCTAATCCTGGTCAGATAGNCATGCAATAATAGTAACTTGGTCATACCTTTCAAGCATGACCAAGTTCTTTTAAATTTTCAATGTTGATAGGTTACTGAATAAATATGACTAGACTGTCTAATCCTGGTCAGATAGCCCTTAGGTTAGCTTAGTGAATACATCTGATCAGACCATCTAATCCTGGTCAGATATACCCTAGGATAGAATTAGTGAATAAATCTGACCAGACTGTCTAATCCTGGTCATATATCCCTTAGGAAGAATAATGTCTTAACCCAACAGTTTAATCTGGGTTATCTGTCTTGTGAAAGTAGGTTAGAATGTAGATTAGTTGCTTTGCTTGCCTTCCCCAAATAAAACCCACTTGAAGAAAATGCTACATCAAGTTTCCATTGCCTAAGGATAGTTGAAATAAGGTCCCCTTGGTGGTGTCTATGACGAAATTGGAAGAAAAACCCATAAGAAAGCACTAATCCTAAGTTTTTCCTACACATGACCTTTTCCGCTCCTGACTATGTTTCATTCACTTTCCAGTGGTCCAGATCACAGCGCTTAGATCGATGGCTCACATAGCATTTCGGACCCCCCTAGTGTTCTGCTTTTAA
>JASDQU010105686.1:10234-40629 GCA_032191745.1 Picea mariana | reverse complement strand
ATTCAGTTGTTGTTGAAAAACCCCCGGATTGAAGTCCATAATAAAAGGAAAAATTGTACATACATCTTGTGTTCTTTATGTTCCTTGTGGAGACGATTTGTTGATGATATGTTGTTGATATGTATTCACATCTAAATGATTATAAATGAAAACAATGAGTAATGAGAAAATATTGAACGTTAACTAAGGAGTTTTTGTGTAAGAGGGAAGTTTTGGGGAAAAGATCCCCACACTCATTCACCCCCCCCTCTAAGTGTGGTAGGTGTGTCCAACAGTATCAAAAGTAACAAGAGAACCCATTGCTACAAAATTGTGCTTAGTAAGATCGACACCGATTCTATTTTTGAGCACTCATCCATCCACCCACATTTTTCGATCAAGAGTGTGCATGTCAGATGAGCTCAGCACTGTGGAGAAGTTAGTCGAGGAAGTTTTAATTGATATGATGGCCGAGAGAGTGATGTCCAAAGAAATTCAAGCTTCATCGATGCGAGGAGTGCAAGCCTCTCCGTCGACTGCTCGCGGATCCAAACCATCCCGACCGACATCAGAGAAGAGAACCAAGAATAGAGACGATCTAGAAAACGCGAAGTTAACCCCGACCATCTTACCCAACTACATCCCACCTATTTCCGGCACGGTGAGTCATGATAGTGTCCCGAGGGACTTTGATTACACCATGGTTATTACGTACCTCTTGAAGGGGATATGTGCAGTCAGAATGCAACAAGATAAGATCATGACGTTGAAGTTCAGTGACTTCAACCTAGGTGACCGTAAGAATTGCAGTATGCTTGCTCCTTACATGTATCTGACCAGGACGAAGGGGAAGAACTCAAAAATAATCCCCCAGCCATGGACTATGAACCTCGCACAGTACACCCTCTTGAACATGATGAAGATCTCACACTTTGGAAGGTAGTAGGAGGTTAATGCCTGTGTTAATCTCCTTCTCTCATGTTACCAATGAAGTTATCTATGGCTAGACAGACGCATCACATTCGATCCGAGACTGATCCATAGGATCACTCGATTGGGCATGCAAGGACCTGACCCGCAAGACTTATACCCAGGGAAGGCTTCTGACCATGCCCTGGAACAAAGAATTAAGGATACTTACGGCGATGTAGAAAAGGGAACGTGAGGTTACAAGGTAGCTTCCATACAGAATGGCGTAGTGTGCCTGGCCTACCAGCTGATCACAGGAAAGCTAGTGAGGAAGAACTGACCTACTCAAGTCACAGGGTTCATTGTTGACCTAGCCGGGAAATGTGTATAAGGACTCCAGATGAATTGGGTGAATTACTTGGTCAAACAGCTGGAATTAGACTATTGTGAAGCTTAGGATCAGGGCTATGAGTTCCACTTTAGCTGGCTCCTAATTCTCATTGCATTTACCGCTTGGGAAATGCCAGAAGGTGCGACCTTCCCGGACATTGAGCCATTCGAGCCGCTCACTGCGAAGTTCACCACGCTTTAGTACTCGACCAATATGGGAAAACAGTGGCAGTCGAACGCGGTCTTTCATACCTATTATCTCCAACTGAAGAGGGCTATCAAAGTTGTCCCTTGCATGATGTAGAACACCCTGCATCGGTTCTGACCCCTCATGAAGTTCCACGTAGATCGACACTTCATTTATATCACTACGTGTGCAGATGAGCACAAAGAAGAGCTTCAATCACACTACAAGCTCACATAAGAGGATCTTGAAGAGATTACCAAGGACTAGTCTGCAAAACTCCTCATCCCCACAGACCCCACAGAGATGTCAGACCTTGAACTAATCGACAGCCCTGAGACCACTCATGAAGCAAAGGATCGTCCTGGACCCAGCAGAAGGAAGAATACTGAAGAGGTCCAAAAATTGAGCAGTGCATTGGAAGGAACTGCTTCAGTATCACCTGGACGAGGGGGTGATGACGAAGTAGAAGAGACAAATGGAAAAGAGGACTAGCAGAATCAAGGCGAAGTAGCACCGCCAAGGGACCCTGCTGATGAGGCCAATCCCTTGAAGAAAAGGAAGGTTTCTCCCATGAAATCCACTTCCCAAAAGAAATATAGAGCCACCTTGACTAAGATGTAGACTGTGCTCACTGTAGATGACTTCGACTTTATCATCGCAGATGTAGCAGATGCCTTGCAGGACATCTTGTAGAAACATGAAGCCAAGCAGGAGGAGATGTATGATAGAATCGAGGTTTAACTCAGAGGGGTACAATAGGCCCTTCAATCTAGCCACACAGTATCCACTGTTCCCCCACCATCAAAAGCACCTGAGTTGGGAGATGAGCCTTCCCAACTCTGCAGACTAGCTGATGTGACCGAATCTCACCTTCGTCACGCACAAGAAAAAACCGAATAGTCCACAAAGGCCCTCAAGCAAGTACAAAAAGTAGTCATAGAGCAATAAAGAGTTGCACAGCAAGAGATGGCTACCCTCCAAGATAAGTTTGAAGAAGAGAAAGCGCATATCCAGTAATAAAAAGAGAAGTTGCTCATAGAGCAGGTGGGAGTAAAAGAAGTATTCAACATAGCACTTCTCTCTATGACAGGCTTAGAGCAAAAGGAGGAAGACCTAGTGGAACATCAAGTATAGCAACGCGCATAA
The DNA here is from genome assembly GCA_032191745.1 of Picea mariana. Lineage (NCBI taxonomy): Eukaryota > Viridiplantae > Streptophyta > Pinopsida > Pinales > Pinaceae > Picea > Picea mariana. The sequence continues at coordinate 38,018 of JASDQU010105686.1, read as the reverse complement.
GCTATCCAACAGCCTCAACAGAGAATCACAGACCTCGAGCTACGAACAGTGCCAAGTAACCCGCACGACGTACGAGATCAAAGAGAAGCCACTGCCCAGAGCGTAGTTGAGAGGATCAGAGCATTCGCTCTGGAATGCAAACAACTAAGTGCTCGCAATGCATAGAATTATGAGTGACTCACTGAAGATACTGAGCTGAAGGTACTGGAGTCATAGCTCCAAGAGGAAAAGAAACAAGCAACAATAGTAGAGGCGCAGTTGAAGGTCCTATCAGCAGTTGAAAGGATGAAGCAATCCCAAGAAAAACACACTGCTCAACAACAGGTCCACACCATTTAGAGCAAAGTCATAGAAGTGACTCAAAGGATCCAACCAGTCCAAGACGAAGCTTGCCAACTGTTTGAGGAGATTGAAGGATGAGGCACAAAGTTGGAACAAGTAGTTGCTACAATTGAACAATGTTTAGAGGGACCTTTCAATGAAGCATTCATCCAAGAGTTCATCGAGCAGGAGGTCCTGGAACAACAACAGGTTGAAGTAGATCGAGCCAAGCTTGAGGATTTTGAAGCACAACTACCCAAACCAGAGTGACTCAAGATGAGTCAAAGGTGAGTGTTGGGGGCTTGTTGGCCCTTGACCAAGTCTTGAGGATCCTTGGTTAGGTTTGACCTATTTTGGGACTTCGACAGGCTGTCAAAGACTGATCACAAGTCAAAGTATAGATCACGGGATATCGGCCCCTTTTAAGGGATTTTTGGGTTTTGGGCTTATGTAACAGGAATGGGGATGTTTGCCTATGGGTTTACCCATGTTTAGGCCCATTTTTTAATGTATCAATAGACAACTAGGTGATGTAAGAAGAGGCCAAAGTGTGTTAAGTGCTAAGTGTTAATTGCTAAGTGCAAGTGGTAATTGTAATTGCTTTGTGCATACTGTGTGAGACTTGCAGAGCTAAGTGCAAGTGATTGTAAGAGACTGTGGAAGGATTTGTATTGTACTTCCGGGAAGGAGGATCTAGCGAGGTGTGCATATCTCCTGTCCTCTGCAGAGTAAGATATCATGTCTCTGTACATGTAAAATATTGAGAGAAAGAAATAAAGAAGAAGAGTTGGTGGACATATCCCCAGGGTGGGGGTGAACCACGTATATCCCGTGTTGTGGTTTCTATGTGCTTTATGGTTGTTCTCTTGTCTATGTGATTGAATGCTTAGTGCGCTGATGTATGTTAGATGTATTTGGCATGATATCTTAGTGTCGAATAATGTGAATGAATGTTAGATCTAATCTATGTTGTTGTGTTTAGTGCTTGATTATACTGGATCTGTATAAATATTGCGTTGATATGTTGTTAGGGTTTAGTTGCGCTATAAACTAAGGATGAATATTAATGAAATGTAACTACTAAGTGCTATGTTAAAGTGTTACAATCATAGATATGTGTCCCAGCTAAGGTTGTAGACACTGGAATCTTGCAACCACCCTTGCCTCTACCTCGAGTGAGACTTCATCTGCTTCGTAGGTGTTGCCGAAAGGGATGGTAGTTAGGGTTTTTTTGTTGTGTTGTTGTAGCGTTGAACCCTGTGTCTGCCCCTATGCCAACATAGGATTCTAGTTTACAATTTACTGATTAATTAATAATATGTTCTAACAAGGTCTAAATATTTCATTAAGTTCTCTAGGCCATATAGATTTATTGACTCACATTTTAATTACACAATGTGCACTTGAAGATGCAGCTCCATGCTCCAAGGATTCCACTCGCTTTTTACTGGTTTTGGAAGTTTGTCTGACCCTCAAAGTCAACACTCCACTCGGTCAACCCTATGAGAGACTAAGGGATTCTAAGGAATAAGGATTCTGCCTTATTGCACGCCCCTTAGATTTCCTTGTGAGCAATTGTCTTAGGTTTCCCTCATGACATCGTGTACCTTTCGAACTAGGTAATCGTTAACCTACATTGCAAGTCACAGTGGGTGTGCTAGTAGGTTATGACAATGATTCTTCCACACCTCTCCCTCAAATGTACGGTTTTTGTTCATGACCCCTTTACTCCTTATGTGATTTGTATTAGAAAGCATCGTCAAGCCTACATCCATTGACAAAAACAATGTCAATAATCCATATACATAAATTATATTGTAATCAATCATATATCACATGTGCGTAAAATGAAATGCTCAATCAAAATATAATCCACTCACTGACTCAATCTGGAGTCCAAGGAATTCCATTGATGCCATCAACATCTATAACTTGTCATGTGTCCTACACACTCAGGAGAACTCGTCAATAATATATGTCAATACATATACATCTGAAAGTAACAATGAATTAAAATGCATCATCAACATCATATATAACTCATAATCAAAATGAAATCATAATGTACTATAGATAGATCACTTGCATGCAAGTGTCCTCAAAGAATAATTCAATATAAGTGTGATCAGTAGTACAATATGTTACAAGGTTGTGCACCATCATAAAATTACATGGAATTTAAGTTGGATGGTCACACAATGTTGACAAGTTTTGTTATTTTGATGTTTATATGTTTTATTGCTTATAAGTGGTGAGAGTAGGGTAATGAGGTCTTATGGTAATTAGTTGATAGTGATGTAGATGAGGCACATAATTTATTTTTTTGATGCAAACTCCTAAATTTATTTTATATCGCATAGATTCACACTAACCGTAGATTCTAGAACACATCATAGGGATGTGGAATATTGACAACTATTTTGATGTTCAAGGGTAGTGTTTGGAGATAAAAATACAAGACATATATTTTATGGTTGGATTGTTGGTACAGGGAGAGGTAGTATACCCGAATATGACTCTTTAGGGGAAAGGGGCGTTAAATATTGTGTTGGACCAAGTCTAAAATCCAGAGACATAGAAGGTGGAGGGATAGTTTCTGACTAAGAGGATTGAGTTGGTGGGTGGATGGTGCATTATGGTTTGTATTTTGAGGATGGATAATGGGGTTACTTGTGACTCATTGAGTAGTAGGAGAATTTCTAACACTAATGGAGAGATTTGTAAATGGGCATACTTTTACTATTCCTTGACAATTTTTGAGTAGTACAAATATCGATTGAGTAGCTTGATTATTCTTGGATTAATGGAGTACAGAGCCCTACATCCTCGGTCTGAATTACTCGGCTATTTATAGGAAGCTATTAAGGTAGAGTACTACCTAATACCAAATCTCAATTAAATTTATCACATCAAAATTACATGAGTAAATTCTAAAATACCGGATGACATTGCTCTGCATACTAGATATTCAAATACAAAATGAAACACTTGAAGACATTATGTTGTTCAGTAATTATAAAAAAATCGAATAACAATTTACATATTCAGATCTAAATACCCTTGTCATAGGAAGTTGAACTGTTGGAGGTTCTTCAACCCAGAATTTGATCAACGTCTTTTTGATTGCTAACCAAGTGACTTCACCAGTACCTCCCAACCAATGCTAGGGTACTCTTCTTCCCCCTTATCCCCCCTAGCTACAAAGGGGCCACACACAGTAAACCAGAAAACAATAGCTTCAGGCTTGCCTCACAAGGAAAAGCTTCCACTCTTTAAGCTTGAAATCTCAACTCTCACAAGTAAAACACAGTCAATCAAATTTTGGCAGCATAACAATACTATGAAAAGTGAGAGCCCCATTTCCCTTCTACACCATTTTTTATATAAAAATCCCCAATGACACATGTGCTCATGCACAAATAATTAACTTTTTAAATTAATTTAATTATGATTATTCACCAACATACTTGTCACACTCTCCCCAAGTTTCACAATCAATTATCATTTTTCTTTTATTTAAAAAGCCATATTCCCTCACATTCCCCAATGTGCTCATATTTTTTTCTCTTAGTTGTCCCTTTGTTCCCCAAATTCTCATTTAATGTGTCTCTTAACTAGATCTTAGTTAGAGTTGGATTATGAGTCTTCTTCTAGTTAGACTTAGTGGTAGTTTGACTCAATATACCATTCTATGTGTACACCTATTCTCTCAAGTTTTAATTTATTTCTATTTTAAAATCCTTTTTATCTATTTCATGCACACATGTGCATTTTATCCAACCTTTAAATTTTTATTCACCTTTTCCCTAGAGTTTGATTTTATCTCAATTATTTTAATTTATTTTTGTATTTTTAATTTAGTCTCTCATTTAAACGTAGACTTAGACTTAGTCTTAAACTTAGGCTTAGACTCTTGATATGCTTCCAATTTATAATTTACTAATTAACAAGGTCTAAATATTTCGTTAAGTTCTTTAGGCCATCTAGATTTATTGACTCACATTTTAATTATGCAACGTGCCCTTCAAGACACACATTCATGCTCCAAGGGTGCCACTCACCTTTGAATGGTTTTGGAAGTTTGTTCGACCCTTGGGGTCAAAAATCCACTCGGTTGACCCTGTGAGAGACTAAAGGATTATAAGGAATAAAGATTCCACATTATTGCAGGCCCCTTAGATTTCCTCATGAGCGACTGTCTCAATCTTCCATCACGACATCGTGTACCTCTCGAACTAGGTAATTGTTAACCTACAATTCAGGTCACAACAAGAGTGCTAGTAGGTTGTGACAAGGGCGCTTCCATAACACTCCCTCAAATGTTTGGTTTTTGTGCATGACCCCTTTACTCCTTATCTGAGTTGGATTAGAAAGCATTGTCAAGCTTGCATTCACTGACAAAAACAATGTAAATAATTCATATACATAAATTATATTATAATCAATCATATATCACATGTGTGTAAAATGAAATTCTCAATCGAAATACAACCCACTCCCTGACTCAATACGGATTCCAAGGAAGTCCATTGATTTCATCAACATTTATAACCTATCATGTGTCCTACACACTCAGGAGAACTCGTCAAAAATATATGTCAATACATATACATCTGAAAGTAACAATGAATTAAAATACATCATCAACATCATATATAACTCATAATCAAAACGAAAGCATAATGTAATATAGATGGATCACTTGCACGTAAGTGTCCTCAAAGAATAAGTCAATATAAGTGTGATCAATAGTAAAAGATGTTACAAGTTTGTGCACCATCATAAAATTACATGGCATTTAAGTTGGATGGTCACACAATGTTGACAAGTTTTGTTATTTTGATGTTTATAGGTTTTATTGCTTATAAGTGGTGATAGTAGGAGCATGAGGTATTATGGTAGTTAGTTGCTAGCAATGTATATGAGGCACATAATTTGTTTTGTTGATGAAAAATCCTAAATTTATTTTAGGTCCCATAGATTCACACTAACCTCAGATTCTAGAACACATCATAGGGATGTGGAATATTGACAATTGTTTTGATGTTCAAGGGTAGTGTTTGGAGATAAAAATACAATACATCTATTTTATGGTTGGGTTGTTGGTACAGGGAGAAGTAGTATACCCTAATATGACTCTTTAGGGGAAAGGGGCCTTAAATATTGTGATGGACCAAGTCTAAAATCTGGGGACATAGAAGGTGGAGGGATAGTGCCTGACTAAGAGCATTGAGTTGGTGGGTGGATGATGCATTATGATTTGTATTTTGAGGATGGCTAGGGGGGTCACTTGTGACTCATTGAGTATTAGGATAATTTCTAACACTAATAGATAGATTCATGGATGGGCATCTTTTTTACTATTCCTTGAAAATTTTACAACACTAGGTGCACTCTCACCCAGGACAATGCTAGTGACAAGGACATAGTCGTTTCCCTTTCACGAGTCTAATTAGCTATTTTTTGAGATGGTTTTGCTGATTCACTTGAATGTGGAGATGAGGGTAGGTGGGCCTAAGAGCCATGGATAGTGTGATGGGGGGATTTCAGGTATTTCCTTGGTGGAGGTGATATGGAAATCCAAGGAAGAGAGGGGAATTCATTGGGCATTGGGAAGGTACTGATGTCCTTGTTATGAATGCTTAATACATGGGAGGATGAGGGAAATTTATTTCCCTAAAAAACAGATCATCAAGTTGTACATCATCATATACAAGTTCTCTTAGGTGCACGAGAGGCATTGGAAGCTCCTTGTGGGGTCTGTTATCCCCCACTTTTGGGGATAACTAGGAGCTCATGTCTCGAGGCCCATAGGTCCTAGACATGGAGTGCCAAGACCCGGATCGACTGTAGCATAGCCTTGGAGGGCCCATATTTTCTCCCTTTAAATGCCTCTACTCTGTCAACAACAACAACATCCATCACCATCAGCTTGGTCTTGTGTCAAAGATGGTTCTTGCTCCATGAGGTAATGAGTCCGGGTATCATGGTATGTGTCACTCTAATCCTTAAAACCTTTGAATATGTGCATTTAATTCCTTTTGTTTCTAACAAATGCTTGGATCTTATGCTTGCCCACTTGACCATGTCTAGGGGGAATGACAAGATGCCCTAGTAAGACTATGTCCTTAGGTTTTGGTTTTCCACTGATGGGATTTCTTGAAAGCCATTGCCTGCTCCCGTCATAGCACCACTTTTTCATCTTGCTTTACGCTCATCTATCCCATTACACTTGTCAGGGCACTGGGTTAACCTATCATTTGAGGATTGCACCTTATCTCATGGGAAGAAGGGGATAAAGGCCCAGAAGGTAAAAGCAAGATGGAAAAATATAAAAGCCTAATAATAAAACCTTGAGATGCTTCGTCCAGGGATCCCCGAGAAAGAAATGAAAGGCTTCTCAACAAGAAACAAGAGGAACCCGTAAAAATAATAAAACAAGACCTAGTCAGAGGATAGGGGGTCTCATCATGAGCCGGTCTATTAGGTCCATGGGTATCTAGCAGTATGGCATTACCACCAACTGGTTACCACACTAGGGTAGTGACTATTGGTTGCATGGCCAAGAGAAAGGGGGTCTCATCACGAGCCAACCTTCTCATTTCTATGAAATTACATGTGGGTAATGTTGTCACCACTGGTCACCATGCCAAGTCAGTGTCCCTTGATTATCCTCTTGAAGAAAAAGAAATAAAGAATAAAAGACATGAATGGGATTGGAACAAATTGCATCCAAGACAGGTGCAGCTCACCTTCTACAAACGCACCCACAAGTAAATATTTGCATCCTCTACTCTTATTGCACCGACTTGCCTGGACATCCCTTATCCACATCACCCACTTACATGGCTTAGATAAAGTCTCTTCTAGAAAATTTCCTCCTCCAGTGGAAACTAGCCCAATAGGACGCCCTGTCACTCTCTCCAAACTTATATTGCAGGCTTGTATAATGTCTTTGAGATTTTAACTGGGGTAATAGGGGTTTTATGCACATGTTTAATAATATTGATGATGAGATGTGATTGAAATTTCTATGATCCCTGTGACTTATGAGCCCATGGAGGGCGTAGCTGTTGATGTGCAGGATCATGCCTGACGGACAGGTACCATGTTGGATCGGTACACATGGGGAGATGATCAGTTCAGACCTCCATGGGGATGAAGAACCCACCAGATGAATGTTGAGACCCAATAAGGGGGTAGAGATAGGACAGAGATGGACCAAAGGCTTTGCATCAGAGAAGAGGAGGATGTTCCACCAGAGGCACCCTGTCAGAGCTTGATCTAGCGGAGTTGTGCCCTTTCCATTGGAACATTGGACCCGGAAGGCCCATGACATCACCCATGATGCTCATGACATCATCCAGCTTTATGGACATCTTGGGAGGAAAATTTGGCAGTGTTGGCATGTGTGGTAGGTTGGAGAATCCTAAGGAGGGCTAACATTTTTCTCCAAGAGGTTGCATTTTCCCTAAAAAGGGCTAACATCACCCTAAGAGGGCACGACGTCATCTTATTTTTCTTGATTAGGGTTTAATTTAAGCATTTAATCTAAAACAATATGATTTTTAGTATTTTGGCGTTATCGACCTTTTTATGACCTAAAAGTGAAATTAGGTCATGGTACTGTATAAATTGAGGGTTTTTACTCTCATTTTTTTATCATCTCTCACTCACTCATTAGTGAGGTCAGAAATTTGTGCTACACTTGGAGTTCTTGGTTGAAATTGTGAGGTGCACTTGTTGAAGGAAGTCTTTTATTGGCATTTTTGGCATTTATCTTGGTGGAAGGTGTTACAACTAGGGTTTGCTATTTGATTTCTTGGTTAAATGTAAGTAAATTTCTGCAAAACATCTTGAATGAATGGTTGTAGTGTTATTTATCTTGCATTTATGGTTATAATTTTATGATTTAAACCCTAGGGGACAAGCACACATAGAAGGTCCTTGTCTCATGTCCACATCAAGATTTCTAGCCATTTTGTTTGCTGAAGTGAGATAGAGCCTTGCATTAGCAACACTCTTCTCTTTATAGCCCTTGTTGAAGAGGATTAAGCCTTTCCTTAGAAACACTCAAGTCTATCTTCTCCTATGCTAGCCATTTAACTTTTCTAAAGCTAAGAAGGATAAAATGCATTAAGGCCTAGTTCCCTTACACCTTGATGAGCCGATTTTCCCTAGGGTTTTCTTGGTGAAGCCTTGCCATAGCAACACGTTGCCTGCAAAACCTCTTGTCTTAGTTTTATTCCACCTTTAGAGCTAGACTTTTTTTCCATCGAGCTAAGGAAGGAGAAGAGAGCACTGAGGCCTAGTTCCCCTACACCAAAGTGAGACTCTCTCCCCTAGGGTTTTGTCCTTGAGGCGTTTCCATAGAAACACTTCAAGGCTTGAACCTCCCATCCTTAGTGTTACTATCATATTTGATCCTTCAAATTTTGCATCCTCATTTTGACTCCATTAACCCTAGTAACACACTGATCTAAGGCCCAACGTGTGAGTACTTGTGATAAAAAAAAACTCTTAATAATTTGAAAAAAACCCTAACTATTCTAACCCTAGCCTAGACTAACCCTACTAACTCATTTGCTGCCATCGTCATTTTATATTATCATCATTGTGCAGATATCGTTTTACTTATGAGAAATTGAATGGTTGTTAAAAGGCATTACCTAAATGAAGTGTTAATTGTTACATTGAATGTCATACTCTTTCAACATTTATTAAAGAAGTGATATTGTACATCGTTGTTATTATATAAAAATTGACTTCGTCAATATTTATTTCTCAATTGCTTATATATTAGATATTCATTGATTATATGAAGTACTAACCAAGTGAGTAAGCTTGCATATATATATTTCTTGTTGCTTTGTCTCGGGCAGGTGCATCTCCTTTTGGTTATACTTCTCTTTATTGGTTGTTTAGCTGGACTATCTGCTCGGTGGTGACTTGTGAGGGGGAATTTATCTTTTAGCCTTCAATCCTTTGCCTTATAAAAACCCCAGGTCATCGGGGACGTCTCCCCTGGGCCTTACCTCCCTAAACAGAAAGAATCTTCCTATCGAGGTGACATTGGGTGGGATTGGTTCAGTTACGCCAGTTTGTCTCTTTACATCTATATTTTATCATAACTACAAACTGTGCGATAAAATTTTGGCATCATTATTGGGGAACACTGAGTCAAAACTTCCTCAAAAGACAACAATTTTCGGTAATCCTTGCCTCTAGAGTCTTAATCTTACAAGCTTACCAGAAGAATCCACTTAGGTTGTTTTCCCTTATCTTTTGATAGTTTCAAGAAAATTATTTGGCGACTCCACTGATGATGAAGCCAACTATGACTTCACAATGGGATTCGAGAAACTAAAATCCTGTAGACATGAGTAAAATCCTGGGATATCCTAGATAAATTCCCCCTTGGTATAAAAAATGGCTCCCTAAATTCACTGGCATCGATGGAAAACGACCCGACTATCACATGAGCAATTTTTGGGCTTTCTTTCAGCACCACCCTGTCAATGATTATGTTGAAGACTTGGTAATGAAACTTTTCTCTGCCACTCTGCATGGGGATGCTAGAATATGGTATGATAATCTTCCAACTACCAGCATCACATCTATGGACCAATTAGAAGAAATATTTCTCATGAGGTGGGGCATGAAATTGGAATATATCCAATCATTACTGAGAGGACTCGAATGCATAAAATAAATAGAGGGTGGGACTATCAGAGCTTTCAGGGTAAGGTTTCAGAAGTTGCTACACCAGATTCCTAAAATCCATTGTCCTGAAGGAAAGTACCTCATGTATTTCTATACCAATGGACTACTAGGGAATTTGATCTTCCTCCTAAATAAAAAGGGTCCAAAAAACTCACAGAAGCTCACAACATGGCCATTCAAATCGAGGTAAATCTCTCCTTGTCCAAATCAATGACCATACTGTGGACACTCCCATCTTGATAAAACAAGTTTCCCTTGAAACCTTTACTGATGATCCACAAGAAAGAAGGGAACAAGTTTTTGACTAGAAGAATGGAGACATGATTGAGGAGATAGAACCTAAGCAAGATGATGAAGTACCAACTTGTGCTCCTCCCTCTGATGAGGCCATCCAAGAGCCCTTTTCTCCTGCACAACAAAAGGACGATGAGGTTAGTTTCTTTCCATTTCAGGATTCCAATAACACCTTGTCCAGGATTAAGAAAATGAAGGAGAAATGGAATTCCTGAAAGAAGTAGACCTTCATTGCTTCACAATCGAAGATGAAGGGGTAGTTTCTGAGGATGAGACCATAACGCATGTTGAAAGTACCCAAGTCCTCAAATATCCTGCACACTAAGAAACAATAAGTTTCCCTCCTCCCCAAGATTTTGATGATGCTCTACTTTATTATGGGGAAGATGAGGAGGAGTTAAGTAAGTCCTTGAATGCTTCAAATCCTGCATGTTATGATACCGATAGCAACATAGCTAATGCCATTGAAGAGTTCATACATGTTAGAAGATGTAGGTGGGATGCAGTTGGTTATGATATGGACCCCATCTATGACATCGATAGTAATCTCCAAGTGTTTCCTTTTCAATTATCACAACAAGCTACTCTTGACTAGTGGAAACAAAGAGATGATATTTTTACCGATGCTCCCCAAACACCCAAGGTTGACCAAGTACCATATTTTCCTGACAATTTTCAGTCTTACCTTGAGGGTTCTGATGAATACTCCTCTGAGCACTTGGATTTATTCTATGAAGATGATTATAAACCACCATTGTGCTTTGGTTTTGATAGGAGTGAGAACAATGTTTGCCCAAAGAAGAATTCTCATGACATATTTCTCTAGCCACCTCTTATTACTTTACCTTGTTATGTCATTAAATGTGTAATTGGGAATCATATATTTTGTGTCGATTTTCCTCTGAGGAAAACCCTAGAGTCTGAGGGTTGGTTGAGAATTACAAGTTTGAGTCTATCATCTCAATGTTTCAACTTTCCCTTAAGAGTTTTCCAGTCATCTGCCAAACCCTTGTCAGTCCCTTCAGAGTGTGAGGACATCCTCGGTAGCCAGTTTGCAGACCTGTTGAGTCGGTATTCTGAACCTTGGAATTTTTATGACCCCATCCTAAAGTGGATTGAGCACTTTGATCAGAGATTGACGTGGCATGATTTTATCCCTCCCACCCACCTCCATGAGCTAGACTTTGTGATTTCCACTGATATGATATATATTCTAACCCATGTCATTTTTGTGCTTGACTTATCACTATTTTGCTTTATGATGAAGCACAAAGGCAGGTATCGTGGGATGTTATTGGATTGGATTCATTGGTTGTTTGACTACACCCAACATCTAGCCAATAGGTAAGTAAATGTAAGTAGTTTTCTTTACATTCACATTTATGATTTCTTTATGTCAGTTATATGTATGCTGGGGTGGTTTCACCACCCCAATCGGTTACTGATATTTCTATTGAGATCAAGCAGGTAAACAGGTTATGCCAAATATTCTGAGGTTCTCATGCACTCTACGGTGAGCACATGTCCCTGAGTTGGAGCTAGATGTTATCCCCCACTTTTGGGGATAGCTAGGAGATCATGTCTCGAGGCCCACAGGTCCTAGACATGGAGTGCCAAGAGCTGGATCAACTTTAGCATGGCCCCAGAGGGCCCATATTTTCTCCTTTTCAGTGCCTCTACTCTGTCAGTAACAACAACATCCATCACCATCACCTTGGTCTTGTGTCAGAGATGGTTCATGCTCCATGAGGTAATAAGTCCGGGTATCATGGTATGTGTCACTCTGATCCTCAAAACCTTTGAATATGTGCATTTAATTCCTTTTGTTTCTAACAAATGCTTGGATCTTATGATTGTTCACTTGACCATGTCTAGGGGGGAATGACAGGATTCCCTAGTAAGCCTGTGTTCATAGGTTTTGGTTTGCCACTGGTAGGATTTCTGGAAATCAATCATCCGCTTCCGTCATAGCACCACTTTTTCATCTTGCTTCCTGCTCATCTATCCCATTACACTTGTCCGATCACTGGGTTAACCTATCATTTGAGGATTTCACCTTACCTCATGGGAAGAAGGGGCTAAAGGCCCAAAAGGTAAAACCAAGCTGGAAAAAGATAAAATCCTAAGAATAAAACCTCGAGATGCTTCGCCTAGGGAACCATGAGAAAACAATGAAAGGATTCTTAGCAAGAAACAAGAGGGACCCGTAAAAATAATAAAAAAAGACCTAGTCAAAGGATAGGGGGTCTCATCATGAGCCAAACTATTGGGTCCATGAGTACCTAGCAGTATGACATTACCACCAGCTGGTTACCACGCCAGGGTAGTGACTCTTAGTTTCATGGCCAAGAGAAAGGGGGTCTAATCACGAGCCAACCTTGTCATTTCTGTGAAAGTACTTGTGGGTAATGTTGTCACCACTGGTCACCACGCCAGGTTAGTGTCCCCTGATTAGCCTCTTGAACGAAAAGTAATAAAGAATAAAGAATAAAGAATAAAAGGCATTAATGGGATTGGAAAAAATTGCATCCAGGAAAGGTGCAGATCGCCTTCTACAAAGGAACCCACAGGTAAAGATTTTCATCCTCTACTCTCATTGCACCCACTTTCCTGGACATCCCTTATCCACATCACCCACTTACATAGCTCAGATGAAGTCTCTTCCAGAAAATTTCCTCCTCTAGTGGACACTAGCCCAATAGGACGTCCTGTCACTTTCTCCAAACTTGTATTGTAGGCTTGTATAATGTCTTTGAAATTTTAACTGGGGTAATAGGGGTTTTATGCACATATTTAATAATATTGATGATGATATGTGATTGAAATTGCTATGATCCTTGTGACTTATGAGGCCATGGAAGACGTAGTTGCTCATGTGCAGGATCATGCCCAATGAACATGTGCCATGTTGGACCGGTACACATGGGGAGATGATCATTTTAGACCTCCATGGGGCTGAAGAGCCCATCATATGGATGCTGAGACCCCATAAGGGGGCAAAGACAAGACATAGATGGACTAAAGGATTTGCACTGGAGAAGAGGAGGACGTTCCACCAGAGGCACCCTAGCAGAGCTTGACCTAGGGGGGTTGTGCCCTCTCCATTGGAAAGTTGGCCCTAGAAGGCCCAGGACGTCACCCATGATTCTCTTGACATCATCCAACTTTATGGATATCTTGGGAGGCATATTTGACAATGTTGGCACGTGTGGCAGGTTGGAGAAGCCCAAGGAGGGATAACGTTTTGCTCTAGGAGGCTTCATTTTCCCTAAAAAGGGATAACATCACCTTAAGAGGGCATTACGTCATCTTATTTCTCTTGATTAGGGTTTAATTTAAGCATTTAATGTAAAACAATATGATTTTAGTATTTTGGCCTTGTCGGCCTTTTTATGACCTAAAAGTGAAATTAGGTCATGGTACTGTATAAATTGAGGGTTGTTACTCTCATTTTTTTATCATCTCTCACTCACTCATTATTGAGGTTTGAAATTTGTGCTACACTTGGAGTTCTTGGCTGAAATTGTGAGGCACACTTGTTGAAGGAAGTCTTCTATTGATATTTTTGGAATTTATCTTGGTGGAAGGTGTTACAACTAGGGTTTGCTATTTGATTTCTTGGTTAAATGTAAGTAAATTTCTGCAAAACGTCTTGAATGAGTGGTTGTAGTGTTATTTCTCTTGCATTTATGGTTATAATTTTTTGATTTAAACCCTAGGGGACAAGAACACATAGAAGGCCCTTGTCTCATGTCCCCATCAAGATTTATAGCCATTTTGTTTGCTAAAGTGAGATAGAGCCTTGCCTTAGCAACACTCTTCTCTTTCTAGCCCTTGTTGAAGAGGATTGAGCCTTGCCTTAGAAACACTCAAGTCTATCTTCTCCTATGCTAGCCATTTTACTTTTCTGAAGCTAAGAAGGAGAAAACGCATCAACGCCTAGTTTCCCTACACCTTGATGAGCCGATTTTCCCTAGGGTTTTCTTGGTGAAGCCTTGCCATATCAACACGTTGCCTACAAAACCTCTTGTCTTAGTTTTATTCCACCTTTAGAGCTAACCATTTTTTCCATTGAGATAAGGAAGGAGAAGAGAGCACTGAGGCCTAGTTCCCCTACACCAAAGTGAGCCTCTCTCCCCTAGGGTTTTGTCCTTGAGGCCTTTCCATAGAAATACTTCAAGGCTTTACCCGCTCGTCCTTATTCTTACTATCATATTTGATCCTTCAGCTTCTGCGTCCTCCTTTTGACTCCATTAACCCGAGGAACACACTTATCTAAGGCCCAACGTGTGAGTACTTGTGATAAAAAACAACTCTTAATACTTTGAACAAAACCCTAACTATTCTAACCCTAGCCTAGACTAACCCTACTAACTCATTTGTTGTCGTCATCCTTTTCTATTATCATCATTGTGCAACTATCATTTTACTTATGAGCAATTGAATGGTTGTTAAAATTCATTACCTGAATGAAGTGTTAATTGTTAGATTTAATGCCATTCTCTTTTAGTATTTATTGAATAAGTGATATTGTGCATCGTTGTTATTATATAAACATTGACTTCATCAATATTTATTTCTCAATTTCTTATATATTAGATAGTCATTAATTATATGAAGTACTAACCAAGCGAGTAAGCTTGCATATATATATTTCTTGTTGTTTTGTCTCGGGCAGGTGCATCTCCTTTTGGTTGTACTTCTCTTTATTGGTTGTTTAGTCGGACTATCAGCTCGGTGGTGACTTGTGAGGGGGAATTTATCTTTTAGCCTTCAATCCTTTGCCTTATCAAAACCATAGGTCACTGGGGACATCTCCCTCGGGCCTTACCTCCCTAAACAAAAAGAACCTTCCTATCAAGGTGACATTGGGTGTGATTGGTTCAGTTACACCAGTTTTTCTCTTTACATCTATCTTTTATCATAACTACAAACTGTGCGATAACAGGGTCCAACCCAAAGAAGCCTCTACTTCAAATGAAGAAGAACCTTCACCCAAATCAAAATTGGGAAAAGTAGTGTCCAAGTCAAGATTCTTATGATCCACAACCCAATCCTTTGAAGGCCCTAAATGATACTCTTCTTTTAGTATGGAGATAAAGTGGAGATTTAAATGTATGTATGTGATATATTTAGTTTTCTTTGAACCCAACCTATCAAGTTTTATAGATAAGATAATTCCATAGCCCCTTGTGACATGAGATCTTTAGTTTTCTTTGTATACAACTTACTGAGTTTTATAGAGTAGATAATTCCATATCCCCTTATGAAGTACAAAAAATTATTAGGGGAACAACTCTTTTGGCCCTGCTCTATGAATGGTTCACCACTCTAAGGTGCCAAATTATTTTCATCATTAAAGGATGTAAAGTAAAAAAGGTGTTGGAAATACCGAGAGGGGGGTGAATCGATATTTAGAGAAATTAGTATTTTTGAAGTTGTACTTCAATCATATAATGTATCCAATTTATATCAAATCAACAATGAATACTATCCAATGAACAATGAAGAATAGTATAAGAGATACACCAATACGTCATGCACAATATATAAGAAGTAATCATGTATTATTGTTCAAAGGAAGTAATGACTTCCAAAGGTAGCTACAACTTCTAAATATATAGGGAGGGATAAACCTCCAAAAGGAAGATACAATCATCCAATATCAAGAGAGGGTTGACCTCTCCATCCTTTCCCCTTACTTCCACCCAATAATATATGAGAGCTAATACAACTTTACATTAAATTATAACCATCAACCAACCATCACATAGAACCTGATAATGCTTCATGAGACTTCTTCAACTTCTGCAATTCTTCACTTCTTGAAATACTCAGATCCTGTAGATAATATTACTCAATTTATTCGTTGAAACTCCTCCAAGTTTCACTCCTTGAATCCTCCCAGAAAAGGAGTTATAGAGAAAATGGTAGACCTTCAATTCTGGTTTAATCAGGAGAGAGAACTTGTACAACATTTCCCGCGCTCAATATTTAACATCAGATTCTAAAATTTGTACACAAGAAACTATAGCCCATAATATTTCCAATTCAATTGGTCTCACTTCATTTGTATTCTCTATGAAGACGTTATGACTTTTTTACTCGGAACACATGTTTATGACTAGCTCCAGGACTAGTAAAAAACCCTATATTCCACAGAGTGTATCTCACAAATTGTAGAGAATAAAGGGCTGCAATTTTTACCACAAGTACCTAGATATGTCTTCTCAATAGCCTTCAAATTTCACCATCTGATTCATTCTAGAAACAAAGTTATAGAGAAAATAGTAAGATGACCTGTAAATAACATACCTTAGAACACATCACCAAAAGACTTCATCCTCCCTTGAAATCCGTTCTTCTTTACTTCAGATTTCCTCATAAATTCGACTTATATCTCATTGTTCATTAATAAACTTGTGTGTTTTGAAAAATGAATGTATAATGAGATGTATTTATACCCTTTATGTCACTTCCTTCTAACATTAGGGCCGACATGTAGTTTCTGCTTCAATTCACATTGTCATCTTTAGAAATTCATTTCTCCTCAATCGTGAGGATCCACATGACGTGCCACATACCACCATAAGTAGAATGAATTATACTATCCATACATGGGTGCTTTATCTACGTGTGTAATTTCCTTCACGTCTATCTACTTCAATCAGCTGTGGGGTACAAAATCTAATGGCTAGGGTTGACATCAATGACTACAACCAATGACTAGGATTGACATCAATGAAAACAAACAATCTTCCAAAAATATCCCCCTTTGTTATTGATGGAAACACTCATGATCTCCCTTTCATCATGATCCCAATTTCTCTCCCCCTTTTACATCAATGGAAAATGGTCGGGTTGCTCCCCCTGAGTTCAATAGCATAAGGTGACCTTCTTTGGGGCTACTCCCCCTGAACATGTGGCACTCAATAATACTTCATCCTTATTTTTTTCTTTAAGACTTTTTTTTTCCTTGGAATCCTTTTGTGTGGATTTTTTATTCTCTCTCTTCTTCATGTATAGGATGTATATGTTGTTTTTTCTTCTTGTTGCAGTTGCAACCAATCTTCCTAAGTTATTTTCTCTGATTTTACATTTTCAGGAGTCAAACATAAGTCTGTATCCTTGATCACATATTTTTCTGACACTGAGGAGATTATGCTTCATATATTCAACCGATAGGAAGTTTCCTACTTTTACATTTTCACTTCCAAGCTTTACAGTTTCTTTTCCAAGTATTTTGGTAGATGAGTCATCTCCAAATGCAACATTTCCACCCTTTTTCTTCAAGATGAAAAATTTTCTTTAATCTCCGATCATATGAGATGAGCACCCACTATCTATGAACCATTCATCTTATTCTTTGAATTCTTTAGCAACCAATGTTATTCGACATTTTTCATTGTGTGGAATAGAAAACTAGGTGAAATAAACATAGTTATGCATTAACCTTGTCGAGCTTCTCTTAGTTTTGAGAATTGTTTAATATTCTCTACTAAACAGGGTCAACCACGTGGAAGGTGGAAGATCATTTAGTCCTTCACATTAATTATTCTATAGGTTTGTTGTTTGATTGTTAAATTTTTTGTGCGAGTCATGTTTGAGTCTGGAAACCCTCCCATACCGTCAATGCATGCATCTAGTCTAACCATGTCAAATTTCAGTCCATACAACCAAAAATTGAAAAAATTTCAACTTTGGCCCTATTCACATGTCATGATTTATATGCATCGGTTTCCAGTACATGAGAAAGCGATGCCACCCAAATAGTTGGCCTTGTTGCCCTTCACATTAATTATTCTATAGTCCTGTTCTTTGATTGTGAAATTGTTTGTGTGAGTCATGTTTGAGTATGGAAACCCTCCCATACTATCATTGCATGCGTCTAGTCTAACCATGTCAAATTTTAGTCCATATAAGCATAAATTGAAAAAATTTCAACGTTGGCCCCATTCACATGTCACATATAAGCAGGGTCAAGTACATGAGCATGCACGCCTTATTTTTGGGTTTTGATAGAATAACCAAAGAATATTTTATTGTTGAATTCTTTTTTTGATTCATGTTTGAGTCCATAAACTCTCCCATACCATCAATGCATGTGTGTTGTCCTAACATTTCATGAAATTTCAGTCCATACAAGAACAAATTGAAAAAAAATCAACATTGACCCCATTAACATTAATTATTATATAGGCTTGTTTGATTGTCGAATTGTTTGTGCGAGTCATTTTCGAGTTCATAAACCCTCCCATAATTTCAATGCATGCATCTATTCTAACCATGTCAAATTTCATTCCATACAAGCACAAATTGAAAAAATTTCAATGTTGGCCCCATTCACATGTCATGATTTATATGCGTTGGTTTCAAGTACATGAACAGGCGATGCCACCCAAAAGATTGGCCTTGTCTCCCTTCACAATAATTATTCTATAGGATTATTGTTTGATTGACAAATTGTTTGTGCAAGTCGTGTTTGAGTCCGGAAACCCTACTATATTGTCAATGCATGCGTCTAGTCTAACCATGTCAAATTTCAATCCATACAGGAACAAATTGAAAAAATTTAATGTTGTCCCCATTCACATGTCATGATTTATATGTGTTGGTTTCAAGTACATGAGCAGGCGATGCCACCCAAAAAATTGGCCTTGTCACCCTTCACATTAATTATTCTATAGGCTTGTTGTTTGATTGTGAAATTGTTTGTGTGAGTCATGTTTGAGTCTAGAAACCCTCCCATACTTGGCGTGGCTCATATAAAGAGGGAGCCTATAATGTTTGAGATATAAAAATTATACATACATTTACAAAAATGATCAATATAAAGACATAGAATGAACAACTTACCAATGGACGATATTCATGGCCCCCCTCAATGTGTCCATGTTCCCATCACCCTTTCTTTTCACTCCATCCCACAATCTAACAAGTAATTGTCGATTTTCTTCTTATGGATCAAAAATATTGTTATGTGATATTTTCTTTTACCAAGCTTGAGTGACGATTATTGATCATAAAAAAGAAAGATCCACACTTCAAATATTTGTAATGATAGTAAGAAATAAAATAATTCTAGTTTGTTGTAGGAAAAATAGTCCTTGTAACCTCCACAAGTCATCACTAGTATAGAAAAAATGTCAGAATGTTTCTAGCATTAAAGGTTTTTATAAATAAATAGACATCATATTTTTGACAGATGTTGACTATTGAATGTTACTATAATAAATGTGAGGAGTGATTGACTAAGTCCAGGTCAAAGGGAAATGATTTGATGATATTTTTTGGATTTTGGATATCCAACGCCTTCTCCATGGCCATCGGATATCCAACTACCTCGGGGACAATTCGAAAAAAAAAACAACAAAATTACAAGTTCTAAAGGTAAAATATGACAACAGTGCAAATTTTTTAGGAGGCGTTAGAGGATGCCTTCGGATTTTGGATTCAAATGTAGTTGTGTGTCATTGCATCTACGCGGAACTATATTTCCTGCACCACCCATGCTTGCAATCCTTGTAAGGATTCCATGCGAATCTATGACAAGACTAAGTCCGGGTGACTTAGTACATGTGTCTGTTCCTTCATCTCTAGCGTAGGGAACTCAATTACTTTGGGTGAGATATTCAAAATTTGGCACCCTGCTATGATCTTTGACAGGTACGAAGTAGTGGACCTTACTTCTCTAGCTGCGTTGGTTGGTTGGCCTTCAATGAATATTATTTATGTCACTATTCTCACTACCTCCAACCGTTGTTGTAATGTCATTAGTTTCTCTTGCACCTTTTTTTTCAGCTCTTCCTATAGCTGGGACACCTATTGAACTTCCTCCTCTGTGGAATCTCTCACTTGGTAGCCAATACTATCAATATAATCATCGGTCAAGGTGTAGATAGCTGGTGGTTTATGTGCTTTCATCTTCTTGTGCAAAGATGGTGTTGGCCCCTTACCTTTATATTTTTGTTGGCACGCAGTTGTAAGACTCTAGGTTCAAGTTATCTTAACGAAAAAAACCCTTCAGACACCGGCCCTTTCAGCATCATCTACATGCAAGTGAAGTCTCACCCAAGGCATCTATTTGGGCTATAGGAACCAAGTTTCTATAGTAGTGAGGGAATGGGAGGTGATTGTCTTATACATTCTTACTCAATTGTTTTTTGTGCGTTAATATGTATTTTTTCTTTATAGTTACTTAGTGAATTTAGTATTACCATTATACTCCAGATTTCACCCAAAGCCCATTTATTGTAACATTTATACATATGGAGCAGTTTATCATGTAAGAAACAAATCTATTCTAGCATTCATAAAATAATATTGATAATCAATCACATAAAATACAAGCAAATAAAGGAGTTATCGTGGTTCGCCCAAATTTGGGATACATCCATGTTGACACTTGAATCCATTAGGAACGAAATGACAACCTCACGAGGATATATATATCCCTGCATTTTATAGAGGTGGTACTCCTCTTTGTTTCAAGATATTCTTGGGATTCAAGATTTTCAAAATAATATAGGACTATGAGAAAGTCCGTCGTGATATTCAAAGAAATATAAATATTGCAATAAAATAAAATGTTATTTTTTAAAAGAGAGTTCCTGAGAGATCACTAGGAACCTCACACATCACATATAAAAAAAAGAATAACAAAGTTTCCTCACATCCATCATAGTTAAACTAAAGATTCTTGATCACATAAAATAAAAGAAAATGGTATGCACGCATAAGAGAACTTTAATAGAGTGAACACATGTGGAGCTCAAATAAAAAAAATGATAGATCAATCTCAAATATTTTATAATAAAAAATCAGAGTTATAAAACACTGTCAAAACTGATCCCTAAATAGTTCTCTTGGGATTTCTAAAAAATATAGAGTCTATTACAAATATTTGAAATTTAAATGCCTTTGTCCTTAGGACTTAGATTGGGGCTCCCATGGATCACAAGAAAAATATATACAAGAATTAAGCTATGGAAAGAAGATGGCGGGCGATGACAGAATATAAAGACCTGGAAAGAAGACAGGAAGGAGTTAATATATTTCAGTTAAACCTTTCTAGTCAAAGAAGTGGAGTAACTCGATGAAAAATTGATAGAGAAAGCAAGATGTGATCAACATAACCTTACTATGATCGTCTCTGTCATGTTCACTTGCTTTCTATTGTCCTTTTATTTTCCTCATTGACAGTTATAGGAACTGTCTCAACTATTTTTCTTGGCCTTCTTTAGTTAATTTATCAATTGTCTTTTTAAACCAATCTTCAATGTCGTTTTTCATTGGTGCAACATTTATTTCATGCCTGATTTTGATATTGAATAATTTTCCTTACAAGTCTCTTAAGTCATGAGAAATTCCATGTATTGTCTCCTGAATATCTTGATTTTTCACAGAATAATCAACCATCCAATTATCTATCTCTTCTTCATTATATTCAACTATGCCATAAAAATTTTCTGCTGATAACCCCTTTAATATCTCAACTTGTTCATCAAATTGTTGCTTTGTCATAAACATTGAATTGATAATTAACTTAGGTTCTTGTACCTCATCAATTCTTCCTGCCAGATCTATCTCTGTGAGTCTTTTGAAAAATTCTCCTATTTTTACTATGGCTTCACTGCATACTTGGACAATGTTATTAAAATTCTCAATCTTTTATTTCCAACAAGAATTCAACTATTTAATTTGACTTGGAGAAGGTGGATTCTCTTCTCTTATTTTCAATTATGTCATGTTTGATACTTTTATTCCAAATGGAAAGACAACATCAGCATAGAAACCTTCTTCATTTTATAAATAATCTTGCAGATACTCATGAAAAACATGTGCTCTTGAGACAAAAGAAACAATATTTTTTGATACCCGCCATGCTTCTGTTATCAGTGACATTCTCTTTTTAATGTTTTTATCTACATAACTTCGGACTGGTGTGAGAAAACTAGAAGATCCTTTTAACTTAATAGTAGGTGTAGTTGGTTTAACCATCGACCATCGACAAAGGACTTACTAGGATTGGAAGAGGCATTAAGGCATTTTCCAATTATCTGATCATTTCTTTTAACTTAGCATTTTTAGCTTCTAAACCATAAATAGAATCATCAAGACCATCCTCAGTTTCCTTGTGGATTTTGGAAATTTGGGACGACCACATGTCCTTCAAGTCAACCTCTAAGTGGGGCTTTCCCTTTTTATTTTTATAGTCACTTCTTTCTACAATCAACTTTTAATACTCTTTATCAAAAACAACACTTTGAAAAGTGAAGGATTCATCTTCACTAAAGGTCTCATTTGCAACAACTTCCAATAAATAATTTTGTTGAGCCATATTTTCTTATTGTTCTATTGCGGGAAATATTTTCTCAATATCTACTTCTAGCTCCATGTCCTCCAGAGAAAATATTTGGATGTCACTTTCTATAAGATTATCCTCTTCCTCTTTCACTAAATTCTTCCTTTTCTTTCTCACGGGGAGCTTATGTGAACTCTCAATTTTCCTAGGGAGACGATTATTCTCTCCCCCTCCACTTGAACTATTGTTGACAACCTTTTTAACTTGGTGGGTCATTGGAGAATTGCTCCGGGATGTGGTATTATTGGGAGTAACAACTAGAGACTAAGCACTTCTTTCACTAGGACCTTTTCCCTTTTTCTTATAAAAATCATTACTACTGAGTAATGTTTGTAGGTCACCAACATCGTGTATATGAGTACTTTGGTTGTTATGTTCTTCTTCTTCGTTTAAGATAGTCTAGATAAAAGAGTTATTGAATCCCACCGATATCATATGTCCTACAAAGATTTTGTTCGGATCAATGCCTTTGATATTTTCAGCATACTTTAAATTCACATTGTTGAAATGATTTGCAAACTCGTCAATTTTATTTATATTTTTGAATATGAAATCTCCAATCTTCCATGGAAGGGGGATAAATTGATTTTTCCTTTTTTCATGGAAAAAATGTAGCCAGAAGTTATATTGCCTTTCCACCTCTGTAATAAATAGTTTGTCAGATACATGATGTGGGAGAAAAGAAGGATTTTCTTTCAAGAAGAATATCCTTATGACACTATGATTCTCCATTTGTTCTATTGTTCCTTTTTTCTCTAAGAATATGTTAGCTTGGTCATATATATTTGAAGTATTTTTTCCCAATAACATCCTTTCGAAGACTGAAACACAATAATTATATACTTCATAGAAATATAGAGGGGTCTTATGTCTCCATAGTGCTTGATACCAAAAGGTAACTGGATCTATTTCATGATTCACCCTCTTACTTATGGTTAAGTTTGGGAATTGACAACACACAATAGAAAATATCAGATAAGAAGCCATTGAGAATTTTTTGTCCTTTTTATAGTGTGATAACTGGGATGAGATTTCGATAGAAATCATTTTTCCCCAGTCAAATATGGCATGTTATTGCACTGTAAAAAATATAATATATAAAATCATGCGAGAGATAGAAGCAATGCTTTCATGACTTATCAAACTGGTAAACAACCATGCAATTTCTTGATAGGGATTTTTAAAAGACTCAACCTAGATTCTCGTTATGTCTTCTAGGATAGATGCAGGATTCTCCAAATATTTAGGCAGGAGGTCAAGCCCATTGTTATGTTTCTTCAAAAAATATTTGCAATCTTCTCCTTTGAAATTAAGCGTTGGCTCTGGCAGCTTCAACATCTTGCAAAAAACTTGCGGTGAAAGGGAAATCAGAGAATGATCTCGGAGCCGTATAATTCTTTGACTTGGAATGTATTTTTCCACACACCATGCAACAAGTTTTTTACAGTAAAAAAACTCAAGAACACACCTAGTGTGAGCAATTCCATATGCCAAAATTATGTCTTTTTGTGCAGGAGGAGAGGAATAATATGAATATGATCTTGACCACTGGAAGTTCTAGTCTTCACAACCAAAGATATTTAAAGTATCACCACAAAATTGTTGTCTAGTTGATGCTGCAATAGGTTGATGGGAGTATTTATTTAGCTGGATAATAACCTCAAATAAATCTTTTCAGAGAGATGATGATAATTTAATCCCTTGGAATATGGATATTTAATGCAATTTAATGAGTAATTCCTCGAGCCTTTCTCCACTAATGACGATATTTTTGAATCTTGCACAATAATTGTTAGCATTAAACACCACTTAATGCATATTGGGAAAATCAAGAGAATGGTAGGGACGAACGAGAGAGAGTTTGAATATGGATATTTTCATGAACCTGCTAACCTGAGAACCCGCGGTTATGGATGATCAAAAATATGTTAAGTGTAGGTCGGTCAAACTTGCATGCAGAAGGACTAAAATACTTTGGGGATCGACACTCACAATAATTATGATGGTAAAAATGTAGATAAAAAAACTTGGGGTGCAAAGTCAATATCACAGAACTTGGAGGATGAGGGCTTGAACCCGTGAACCCGCAAAAAAATAAAAAAATGGCTAAGTGTAGAAGTGGACTCATGACATGGGAAAGTGGATGGAGATGAAAGTATGCCAACCTGTAAACCCATAAAACCCTTGATTACTGAAATATGACTAAGTATGGTAAATAGAAAGGGAGATAAGAAAGGATATAAGAAAGAGGGAAACAATGGGAGGTGTAGAAGAGGTAAAATAAATGGAAAAAATAAGTTTGGAAGATAGAATGGGGAAGGAAAACCCCAAAAAAGGAAATGATCTCAACAAATGACTCCAACTGTGGGATGATAACCTCCCATGGGT
Organism: Picea mariana; assembly: GCA_032191745.1. Classification (NCBI taxonomy): domain Eukaryota; kingdom Viridiplantae; phylum Streptophyta; class Pinopsida; order Pinales; family Pinaceae; genus Picea; species Picea mariana. The sequence goes on along the minus strand of JASDQU010105686.1, from coordinate 12,928 downwards.
TTTCAAGAATCCAGAATCTTCATGACCATATGCTTGCATCCATTGGGATATGGAGTCAAAAGGTAAGGATATACAACTAAGTAAAATTTCAGGTGAATAAACCTTTCAAATGTTTCCCATTAACATGAAACATTAAAATTTAACCCTTCATATCTTTGAGCATATAATAATTAAAACACATGATCTTTTCAATGATGTATGGTCCAATGCAAAGTGTTTCGAATTTTGTGTGCATCGATGGTTTCTTCTTAACTTTGTTCTAGAGTAATACTAGTTCGACCTTTTGAAAAAATTTTATGGTTTCATTCTGATCAAAATATTTTTCGATACTTTGTTGTCTCTGAGAAGTTATTTTCAAGGCTTTAATTCATTCTTCCTCCAATTTCAATAACTAGTTCACTCTCTTTTGCATAAGTGAACTATCTTTTTCATCCTCTGTATTAACTACAAAATTCAAGGCATTTAGCTCGAGGCTAATTAGCATTCTTTCTTCTTTCCCATAAACCAATGTATATGGAGACATTTCAGTGCTGTCCTTCAGAGTCATTCTACTCACCCACAAAGCATCGGTCAACTTCAAATGCTAATTTCTTTGGTTCTTATCAATAGTTTTCTTCAATATCTGAATGTGAGTCTTATTAGTGGATTCTTCAAGACCATTCCCTTGTGAATAGTATTTTGATGACTACCCCATAACAAGTCCATATTCTCCACAAAATTCTGTATATTTTGAGCCAATGAAAACTGAGCCATTATTAGTGATGAATTTGTTTAGGACACTGAACCTTGACAAAATATTATCATTGAGAAACTTAATCAACTCTTCATAATAATCCCTCTTTAATTCCATTTATTTTGGCCACTTTGTAAAATAATCTATAGCGGTGAGGATATACGTATTTCCTTTGCTTGAATTTGGATTTATTGGTCCAATGACATCGAGTCCCCATTGGGAAAATGGTTGTTCTACATATATAGGTTTTAATGGCATTGTAGATTTTTTCATATTCCATAAAAATTGTTGACAAGATACAGATTTCCTTATGGTAGAATATGAGTATTTAAAAATTCATGGCCAATAAAACCCAACTCTTATTAGCTTATGGGCGGTGGCAGTAGGCACAAAATGTCCACCACATATTCCTTTATGGAATTCTTTCATCAATTCTTGAGATTTCCTTTCATCAACACATCTCAACAATATACCATCATAGTTCCTCCCGAACAATATGTCAGCAATCAACACATATTGACTCGACTTCATCTTCAATGTCCTTCGCTCGTTAGGTTTCATGGTGACTGGAAATTGTCCAGACCTCAAGTAGAATACAATATATCTATACCACTATGAATATGCCATGGGTTCTCCTACTGATATTGAAATCACTCCATTTAAAGAATCACTATTTTCAATGAGCTTACATAAACCATGTCCTTTAACTGCCTTTAAAGGTTTAATTTCAATATCATATTCTTGAATCTTCACCAACTAGTTTTCCCATTTTCCTTCTCTCAATTTTTTATTTAAAAACATCTTCACAGGAGAGGAAGGAACATACACAATGACATGAGAATTTAGTATGTAAGTCCGAAAGTGTGCCACCTCTTTCACAATATATAGGGCTTGCTTCTCCAATTTTGAATATCTCAATTCATAATCATGAAGGGTCTTTCTCATGAAGCCAATTGGAAATTATTCACCCTTGGTATTCCTCTGAGTAAGAATAGATGCAACAACCATTTTTGTAGCGAATGATCAAATGATGAAGTCTCTTTGAAAATATGGGCTAATGAGGACTCAAGTTGTAGTGATTGTATTTTTAATATTATTAAAATCTTCTTGTGTATCCATGGTCCATTCAAACCTTTGGTCCTTTTTCAACAATAAATTGATCGGTTTCACAATACTTTCATAGTCATAGACAAATCATCGTACAACGTTGATATTGCCAACGAATTATTGAAATCCTTTGTTATATGATGGAGTTTTGAGTTCATTTATAGCTATAACTCTTTCCGGATCTATATAGATTCCTTCCTTGCACAGAATATGACCAAATAGTTTTCCTTGAGTTGCAACAAATAAACATTTCTTTGGATTTAAGGAAACACCATATAACCTACACTTGTCAAAAATGTTCCTCAGGTGATGAATGTGATCACTCCTTGTTTTTGAGTGTACTGTTAAGTCATATTGACAATCCACCATGAATTTTCCTATCAACCCCTCAAAATCATGTTCCATAGCCCTCTGAAATGTAGATCCTACATTTTTTAAACCAAAGGGCATCCGAGCATATGCATATTTCTTCCAAGGTGTTATGAAAGTTTGATTTTATTTGTCTTCTTCAACAACCATGACTTGATTATACCCAGAAAATCCATCAAACATGGACATGCAGGATAATCTTGTGAATTGTTGGAGAAAAAACTCCATGTTAGGCAAAGGATAATTATCCTTTACACTTGAATTGTTAATATCTATGAAATATACACACATCCGGATCTCCCCAGTCTTTTTTCTTAATATCACAGGGTTTGAAATCCAATTAGAATGTCTAATGGGGTATATTATTTCATCATTCTTGAATTTCTGCAATTCAACCTTTACTAGTGGTTTTAATTTGGGGTTCATTATCCTTATCTTTTGCTTGATAGGCTTTGCCCCTTCTCTCAAGGGAATAATATGTTGAA
>JASDQU010105685.1:318526-330984 GCA_032191745.1 Picea mariana | reverse complement strand
TATCTTCTTCATCACTCTCATCTGAGGAGATGTCATCATCCTTGGAGTAGAAGCTCTTTTTATTGTTGAGACTTCTCTTTTTATAGTAACAGTTTTCAACAATATGTCATATTCTACCACAATTAAATCATTTGAGAGGAGACTTACCTTTGTATCTTCCACTTCCTTTTTGGAACCTTCTTACGAAATTTGCTATTTCTTCATCAAGGTCATTATCCTTGTCTTTTGTCTTCTTTATGGATTTAAAGGTTGCTTCATTGTTTGTCTGGTCACTTTTTGTACCTGTTCTCATTTCATATGCCATAAGAGTCCTCTGTAATTCATCCATTGTCATTTTGGTCAAGTCCCTAGTTTCTTCAATGGAGGAGACCTTAGCATCATACTTCAAGAGAAGTGATCTCAACACTTTTTGTACAACCAACGATTCATCGAGCTCTTCACCTAATCCTCTGATAGCATTAACAACTTCATCAACTCTAAGAAGATAGGTTGCAATATCTTCCTTTTCATTCATCTTCAAATTTTCAAATTCTGCTCTGTCATTGAAGCTTGACCTACTTAACTTTTAACTTTTGGATCACCTTCGTAGATATTCTTGAGTTTGTCCCATACCTCTTTAGCAGTGTTGCATACCATCACTTTGCTAGCAATAGTTGGTGCCAATGCTGCTAGAATAACATGTCTGGCTTTTGAATTACAACTCATAAGCTTCTTCTCATTTGGATCGATTGGAGCATTATTTGGGATTACATAGCCATTTACAACTGAGTACCAAATGTCTACTCCCAAAGCCGTTAGGTAAGTTTTCACTCTATCACTCTAGTATGCATAATTTCTTCCATCAAATTTTTGAATCCCATTTGAAATGTGCTCATGGTCATCCATCTCTGCTCAAGATTTTCCTTCCAGTGGTTAAATTGTTCTGAAGGCAACCTGCTCTGATACCAATTGTTGATACTGAGACGGGGGTGAATCAGTATCAAGTACAATTTAAAACATTTTTCAACTTATACTTAAACCATTCAACTATATCCAATGAGCAATGAACAATAGTATAAGAGTTACACCAATACACTACAATACACCATGCACAATATATGAGAAATAATCAATAGTTATTGTTCAAGGGAAGTAATGACTTCCAAAGGTAGCTACAGCTTCCAAATGTAAAGGGAGGGATAAACCTTCAAGAGGAAGATACAATCCTCCAATATCAAGAGAGATTTGAACTCTCCATCCTTGCCCCTTTCTTCCACCCAAGAATATATGAGAGATAATAAAACTTTACATTAAATCATCACCATCAACCAATCATCACATAGAACCTAATAATGCTTCCTGAGACTTCTTCAATTTCTTCAATTCTTCAATTCTTGAAGTACTCTAATCCTGTAGATAATATTACTCAATGTATTCTCTGAAACTCCTCCAATTTTCACTCCTTGAATCCTCCCCAAAAAGAGGTTATAGAAAGAATGGTAGACTTTATTCAATTCTGGTCTATTCAGGAGAGTGAACTTGCACAGAATGCCCCGCACTCAATAATTAACATCCGATTCTGAAACTCGCACACAAGAAATTGCAGTCCGTACTCTTTCCAATGAAATTTGTCCCACTTAATTTGGATTCTCGATGAAGAAGTTGTGACTGTTTTACCCGGAACACCTGTTTATTGACTAGCTTCAGGACTGGTCACAAACCCTATCTTCCACAGAGTGTGTCTTCATAATTATAGCGAATCAAGAGTTGAACTTTTTACCAGAGGTACCTTGATATGTCTTCTCAATGCCATAGCGATTTCACCATCTAAATCGTTCTAGAAAAAAAGTTATAGCAAAAATAGTAAGATGACCTGAAAATAACATACCTTAGAACACATCACCAAAAGACTTCATCCCCCCTTGAAATCCGGCCTTCTTTTCTTCTTATTTCCTCTGAAATTCGACTTGTATCAAATGAATGTATAATGATGTTTATCTATACCATTTATGTCACATCCTTTTAACATTAGGGCCGACCTGACACTTTCTTATTTTGTAACTCTTTTCTTTAATTATCTTCAGGGCCTACATGTACTTCCTTCTTCAATTCACTTTGTCATCTTCAAAAATTCATTTCTCCTCAACCATGAGGATCCACGTGACGTGCCACATACCACCGGAAACAACATGATGTATACTATCCATCCATGGGTGTTGTATCTGAATGTGCATTTTCCTTCATGTCCAAATACCTTCATCAATCTTGCGGTCCAAAACCCATGACTAGGGTTGACATCAATCACAACAACCAATCTTCCAATAGTTAAACTCTCTCCTAGGTTTGTGGGACCCTTCGAAGTTGTGGAAAGGAAGGGGCATGTGGCCTATCGACTAGCCTTGTCTGATTCTTTGAGACATATGCACGATGTTTTTCATATATATGTTTTGAGACATTAGGTTAGTGATCCTACACATGTGATTGACATGATTTCTTGCTGGAGGGATGAATTCCTTCTTGCTGGGGATGAATTTTCTATTGTGTGGCTTGAAATAGCTTATTATGGGACGATTCCTAAAGTGTTGAAGCAGAGGATAAGGGACACATCCTCAAAGTAGTCATCCGGCTACTATCCAACTCAACGGCTGAGCTAAGTGTCTTCAGCAAATAAATATAATCTGTTTCATGTGGACAGCAATCAAGAAAGAGTGATTCCTGATGATGCCATCCACGATTAGCTTGATGAATAGACTTGAGGAAGAAATCGAACCATAAATAAAAAGAAAAGGTCGTTGGTTGATAAATCTTGTCAAGGCGGCTCCATTTTTAACAAGTTCCACTGCATGGCGTTGTCCCTGCCGATTAGATGAGATGTAAGCATATATATAATTCCTATTTGATTTTGTATATTGACATGTATTTTCTTCTTTCTTTAAATTAAATGATAAGACTTGCGGAGGTCTATCTAGTCCATTCCTAGCTAGAACTAGAACGTGGAACCATTGATCTACCAGCAGGCATTTCTTTTTCCGGTGATTCGAGTCCGCAGGCGTAGCTATTTGATATAGTATCCATGTTCTCTATTAAGAACAAGAGAGGATTCATGCTTGACCAAAAGGAAGGATTCTGCGGTCGTATCATCTCTCTGAAGGACGGGTTAAGTTGATCTTGCAAAGGCAAAATCATTCAGAGCTAAGCTTGAGCTTTATGGCCAGAATGAAAACTAGGACAAAGAACGATCTATTTACTATATCAGTACAACGTTAGTAACCTATAAAATAAGATACACTTGTCTATTGTGTCATAACCTTCGTGAAAGATCTTCGACATGTTTCTTCTCCCCAAAAAAGCCAATGATGATTCTTTCCCATTCATGAGGGACCTCAGATATATATGGTCGATCAATATTATAATTTGTTAATAGTTTGTTAAGATAATGGAGGCTAGCATGCATGTAAAACATCCTTAACATTCTTCCTTAATAAAATACAGCTTCTCTTGGACATGGAACATGTGCACCCAAGCCCGCTTAGATCTGGAGGGCGGCTCCGACCAGATATTTCCCCTGATAGAATTCGACATATGTGTTAATAACAAATTAATTATTTGTATTTACATTTTCATGTAAATGAATAAGCTATCCTAGATATTTAATTATTTCCATCTTTCAAATTGATGCACATAAAATAAATAAATTATGTTACTGTGAAAACATAAAATTAAATAAAAAGAATTGTTATATTTTTTTCAAAATTGCATAGACTATTTTTTTAATTCCCATAAAAATGTATGTGTGCATATATATGAAATGCAAAATCTTTAATCTTTAGAAAAATGATTTTGAAATGATAACCCATATAAACAGGTAAAATTAACTTTACAAACATCAATTATAAAAAAATATTATTATAATTTAGTTGTATCTCATGGAATGAGAAATTCTTATGGTTTTCTAAAATATTCTTCATCTAACCATGGGATGATTGATATCATGAGTGTGCAGCACATACAGGGACATCGGCTGAATACTTAGTGGAAGGTTGTGAAAGCGTGACACTTGTATAGAGCATGAATTTGTAGTAACCGTTCCAAGTGTTAACACTTGTACGTGGTAACGACACTTGCATTTTACCATGCACATACCCAGTTAGTTGCCAAACACTTTCGTTACAAATATGATGGCATCCATACATTCCAGAGGTTTTCCATTATGACGCAATCAACATCTCACTCAGTTACAAAAGCACAAATAACATGAAAATTAAACATTGCAACCTACGAATTTATCAGGAGTTGGAGAGTTTTATTTATGAGTTCCCTCTGATGTAGAGAGCTCTAAGACATGTGATGTAGAGAGCTCTTAGAAATGGGGTTGTGGGAGAGAAAAGAAACAATATAGAGCATTAGGTTTCAGTTCAGAACGTTTGGAGCTTTAAGTCTTTGTTATTCCGCAGCACAACCAAGTACGTCATCACCTTCGATTTTCCCTCCCCTTGCATACACAACAATTCATAGGAATTATATCTTCCAGTAAATTTATATTGTGAATAGAGGCTTGCGGTGTTTGGACTACACACTCCTTGAGTCTCAAAGAAATTATATGCATGTTATCATTTACGGAATTTTTTTGATGATATTGGCTTGTTGGGAATTTTTTTATGATATTGGCTTGTTGCAAATTTTTTTAATACCTTGTTGAATGCATGCTTAATGTTGTGAGAAGAATATGAATGCATGCTCAATGTTGTGAGAAGAATATGAATTCTCACGGAAGCTAGCAATTTTTATGTCAGGTGACTTTGGCCTGGTTTGATATACAAAGGCGTTTCTGAATTGCTTCATGCAGGTGGGAGTCGGCCAGCGCCCAGGAGGTTGATGTAAACAAAGTTTGAGAACTATATTTTTTATACCTTTACAACTTTCCTAGGACTATGAAGGTTAGATTTTGGCTCTATAATTTCATGGCTATTATCTTAGGTGATTTTAGTTGTTTTTAGAGGTCGAGCCCACTTAATGCTTCCTCACCCTCACTATAGACAAAGGTAAGGAGATTTATTAAAGGACCCATAAATATGCATTGTTTATTCATCCATGCTCCAATGTCGTCATCTAGCCGATAAACAACCAACCAGTCACATGCCCCGATGTTGGAAGTAAGCTAGCGTTGTTTTGTTTTTCCACTAACCCACCCCCCATATACTCCTAGGACGTTCACTCCCAAAGTTAAGGTAATGGAGTCGGTCTATCAAGGATGGTGTGAACACTACAGGTGGTTGGTCTCGGTAAACCCATTAGTCACTGCAAAAACCAAGTACACCGAAGCTTATAAAAAGGGCTTATTTTTGGCATTACAGTGTCCTTGGTTAATTTCAAAATTACAAGGTCATAGTTGGGGAATACAATCATTCTAACAGTTAATTGTAGGAATCGGGTCAAAAAAGAATTATTTCTCTTCCTGAAGAGATTAGAAATTATTTCTCTACAGGTCAAATAGAAATTATATATGAAGCCATTATCCACAGGATGCTTAGATTGAAATTTATGCTCAATATTTGTGGCATGTGCTTGATGTTGGCGTGGAGCCTTGATGAATATCTCTAGTCATCTAATGATGTAATCAAGATTTGTTGCTTCACTTGATCTGTCTAATGGAAATAGCAACATAATTTGTTTTCTACAGCTCAACGGAGGAAATGGTACATGAAAGGCTAGTCCAATGAATAATCGACGATGATATTAAAGTCGGTTCTGCACAACTTTATTCATTGGGTATCTAAGAAAATGATTGTAATGGCGTCAAATAGAATATCCAGATCTGTTTTGGTTTGGGAAGATATTGAGTGTAATGAACGTTTTGTTATCAATTGAATTGGATGCAAATAATGCCCAAAACGAAAGCCGAAGGAGAAAAAACTTTATGTGGAGCATACCAGGCATGTTGTTCCACGGAATTTTGTACGAGGATGGTCCTAGTGAATTGATGCGGCCGTGCATTGATGCGGTCGTGCCCACTATTTGTTGAAGGTGTTGAAGAAGCAGTAAACAACTGGCGGCAGCCCCCATAAACTGCAAGAAGTCAGCTTGTAAGTAGGCTTGTACCCACCATCTAAGGGCGCATGCATGGAGGGAGGTTGCTTCTACGTTGCCGGAGTTGCTAAAAAAAAGGTGCCTGCCTGGGGAACTCTTCTTTTAGAGATAGATCGATCGGATTCATTGCTTCATTCTAGTACCTTCTTATCTTATCGGAGTGCTGGAACACATGGCGAAACAAAAGACACATGCGAACATAGAGCATTGCCCAAGTATTCTGGTTTTGTTTATTCGAAGGATATTGCGGCCAAATGTCTTAAGAGACCTCAACATTTCAAACAATACCTAAGTAGAGTTGCAGTTACAGGAGCCTCTAACAATAATTCTCCTGAATTGAGTTGAGAAGTCGTAGTGATGCAACGCTAACGAAGGAAGGAAATAATTTGTTCGAAAAACTATTTGAAGTTGAGAATATTAACACAATAATATGTCCTAATGAATACCTTGTTCAAGATATGTTTGCAGGTGCAGGGGGAGCCGATCTAGCAGCATTGAAAGAATCTTCTCCATCTGGAACGTAAGCTGCAAGTGAACATGCAAGTGAACTTACGCTGCCAATATGCTCCTCCTCTCAACACCAAAACAATTGCATTATTATTCATTGTTGTGCAGTTGGATTTTTATTCATTATTATGCAGGGATAGCAGGACAGTTATGGGAAGATGAAGATGAGGCAATGAGGCTGGGAGGATAGATGTGGGAAGATGAAGATGAGGCGATGAGGAAAATAGAGGGTAGAATGTACATATCAACTGATTTATTCACGCATTTGACAATGAAGAAATGTTAATCAGTTCAGTATGGTTTTGTTCCTCTAGCTTGACTAATTAATTTGAAATGGATTTGTTCCTCTAACTTGACTAATTTGAAATGCCGCAAAGTTGTCTGGGTTATGGAGACAGTGGCTGCAGTGAAGGTAGTGGAGGCGGTGATGAAATGTCGCAAAGTTTTCTAGGTTGTGGAGATGGTGGTTGCAATGTCGCATAGTTGTCTAGGTTGTGGAGAGGGTGGCTGCAATGAAGGTAGTGGAAGCGATGATGAAATGCCCCAAAGTTTAATTAAAGTTCTCGACATTTTCGAAGCAACATTATCATATATAAGAATAGTTTAAAGTGCCTTGTGTAAAGCCCTGACATCATTTGTCAATTGTGGTGAAATCATTGTATTATATTTAAATTATTGACAGATATCATTAAGTAGTTCAGATTATATTTAAAGTCGGTCAAAGTATATTTAAAGCAGACAAAATATAATCAATGCTGACCCAGATTCAATGAAGTTATAATCGATTAAAAAAGTAACATTAGGAAAACTTTATCATAGATTAAATAAAGTAATCATAGTCTCAAAAGATTAGATTATCTGCAATGCTGACCCAGATTCAATGAAGTTATGAAGTTCGATTAAAAACTTAGGAATGTAATGTTATGAAGTTATAATCGACTAAAAACTTAGGTTATGTACATTCAATAAAATTTATCATATATTCAATAAAATTGTCATAGTTTCAAAAACTTAGCGTATCTATCTATTCTCAGCAATAAGACATCATATTGTTAGCCAATAACTATTTCAATAAAATCAATTTAAATATTAAAAAAAATATAAACATTTATTTTTTCTTATGTATAAATTTACAAGTTTGAAAAACATAAAAAAAATCATAAATTCAAAGACAAACTAATTCATGATCAATGTTGTATCGAACGCTAGAGTCCCGTTTGCCTTAGACAGGGACTAATAAAGTCAACCCATGGATTCTTATAAGTGCGGCCATGTCATTTAATTATGTAGGTGGCCGATTTCTTTCCAATAATACCAAGATATATACAAGTGATGACATCACTTTCCACTCACTTTAGGTCATCGTTTGAATGTGTGGCCCCTTACTTTTTATGAGCTCCAAGTCATCATATACCATGGCATAAACTTAAGTTTAAAAGGGGGCACTCTCGTATACTTTTGCTTAGAGCATAATTTGAGAAAGGGGCGGACCCTTCCATGTGACATCGTATCCCCTTTTAACTCACCATTTACGTGATGTCACTTCCCCTTTCTAATATTTGTGATGAGAATTACTATAAAGGGATGGCTTCCTTATTATTATATAAAATTTATTTTTATTATTTTTTTTTGCCTTTACCACACTATTTTAAAATGGTGACTACTTTATAATATTTTATTGTTTCCCCTCTTATTCATTTATATATTGTCATGTGTATTCATTAGAGTACAATGAAGGGGTGGTCTCACCACATTCATAAACCAACCGTGTTAGAACCAAGCCTTCATATAAATATCCAAAGAAAAACCTGAGTTAAGGAACTAGTATCCATCCGCTCAATATATGCGATCAAGAAGGAAAAACCTGGCACCAAGACACTCCACTACATCAACATCATGGATCCCATACACCACAACATGTTCAACCAAAATGCATCTGACGCCCATCATCATCCTTACAAGCTGAAAAACCTGTCACTCGTGTATATAAGAGGGGCAACAGGTCCAAAAAGTAAACGTGACATCACCCTAAATGAGTTGTCCCTTTGTTTGGCTCATACAACAACTCACTTAGAGAAGTCGATGCATGTGATATTTGTCGTCCTCTTAAGGCTTGACCGTCGATACAAAATATATGATTGAAGGAGTGACGTAATATTCGATGGGGTCGCCCCCTTTGTTTTTCATATGACATGATAGATGTTGTCGTGTGCATATATGCCTTGGTCAAAGTATTAATACATGGATTGGGGACATTGGCTCGTTCCTTGAAATAGTTGTATGTGCCACGACTTGATCCAAGGAGCAATTGAAATTAACATTTGTGCTATGTGAAGCCACCATATTTGTAATTTGCCAACACACATTATAACTCGCCCATGAAATAAATTATGGTGGTGTTGTTGAACGGATTGATGATGCCTCGAGAATCCACCTATTGGTTAAACGATATCATACGGAACCCACTTTGAATAATTGAGGGGGCGATGCATACGATGGAGCCGTTATCCTCACGTGGGACATAACCGAATGACTATCTCTAGGAGCCGTAGCTCTATTTTATATAAGGGGCCGCCAGCATTCTATGGAGCCACTATATTGCATTGTTTCAGCTAGTCAATGACCACATTTGTAATTTGATTATGAACTAAGTTATGGAAACAGTGTTGTACAATTCATCATCCACAATTTGGTTATCATGTGGGATTGAGTCGATTTGCTCCACATCAAGTTACCTTTTGCTGCAATTTTCTCATGCACGAAAAGTGCCACATGGATAAATTTTATTAGAAGTTGGTTTGTAAATATTTGGAGGATAAAGTAAATTGATCATAATCAAGAGGTTGTTAGCTTTCGTTGACTATTTTGGGAGATTGTACTTGACTAACTCATTAATTTAAGTTTATTATTATTGAAATTTTTTCATCACTTAGTTAGAGATGAGAATCTTAGTATATTGTTTTCCTTGTGAAAAATGATTATTTTATTGTAACTCCTTGAAGAGAATTGTGGATCTCAACAGAGGTTTATCTATCTTTTGTAAGACGTTTGTTGAGGAGGTTAGAGATAATTATTTTATCATTATTCTTAGGAAAATTAATAGATCTAGGATAACAATTCATTATTTTATTATATGAGAGAGAAGAAATGAAATCTATATAAGGATATGCTCTCTCCACTTGCAATGTGGAAATTTTGAGAATGGAAAAACCTATAAGTGAAGCTCAAAGCTTGTGGATAAAGGCATCTTTTTTTGCGTAAGTTGTGGCTATTAAGCATATATAATTTCATTATGTGCAACAGATTTGTTCTAGGTGCTTTATTGGAAGAATCCTTTGCAGGTTTATGGATGACAAAGATGAGCATAAGGGCCATATAAGGGTAAGGTTACCTTAATGGAAACATTGAGGTTGTAGGACTCTTCCTTCTCCCTTTTTGTGTTTTTCTTATCTTCAAGACAAAAACATTGTACATTTTACATCCGTTGATTAGGTGTACTTGAAGATGGTCTTTCGTAAGGGCCTCCTTTATGATTACCTTGAGTATCAGATCTTTGAGTAGACTCTCTCCACCATCTAGCAAATCTTTGAGTTCTTACTTCCATTTCTACAACACGAAGTGAACTTAATAACCAATAGGGAAGCCCCCCTTGGCTAGGAACCTCTTCCTTAGTCTAAAGTGTAGAGAGTTAGTGAGGTGACAGTGGCCAACCTCCTAATTCCACAAGGCTAATGCCTTATCTTTGGACTTCAATCTAAAGGTGCTAGTTTGTGTGGTAACACAATATAAATTACCTAAGATAAGATTGCAAAGAACAATTACTCAACTCATCCCATAGTTTGTATGAACAAAGAATTTAGGTCAACTACAACTAGACTATGAAACTTTTACTCTGAGAAAAGTAGGGTTCATACAAACATACATATGTATACATACCATAGTTGTGAGACTTGCAAATCTTCACAAGTTTTAATGAACCCAGGAAGAGAATTCTCTTAACACCTTCCTGAAACTCACTAGTCAAGTGAAAAGTCATGAAGACTTGTAAAGCTCACCAAATTTAGTGTCAAACATGATGTCAAACTTGCCAAACATAGTTTTTGACAAATGTTGAGTGTCAAATTTTATATTATCAAATTTCATGAGATAAATTGATAAATAAATTGTTGTTTTATAGATTTTATGGATTTGGAAATGTCAGTATCGTTTTTTCTGTACAATATTTTTTGAATTTCGACTTTTTTCTATTTGCCAAGTCTTTAGCCGAGTTTTGTTGAGCCAAAAGCTAACCTAATTTTTCTTGAGTTCGAGACTCATAACTTTGTTACATACATACACAGACATATGTATGAGCCTAAGTCAAGTAACTAGCACTATATTAGTATATAGTATTGGATACTTTTGGCTCACAAGGCACCTTATGAGCAAAGGGCCCATTTGATGTGGATCCATGGGGCTTCATCCTATGGGCTTACAGGACATCTTCAATCTAAAAAATCTAGAACATATGGATGTCAATAATTGATAGATACGTCCTTACATACATATATACATAAACATATCAACATATCCTAGTATGAGCCCTTGACAAGTATTTGACATGATACAATTTCCATGATTAATTCCTATAATAAATACTCAATACGTCATCAAGACTCATCCTATCAAGCCTGTTATCTCCACTTTTTAGGGATAACTAGGAGATCATGTCTCAAGGCCCACAGGTCCTAGAGATGGAGTACCGAGAGCAGGATTGACCTGAGCATAGCCCTGGAGAGCCCACACTTTTCTTCTTCCATCATCCTTGTCTTGTCAGCAGCAGTATCCATCACCATCGGCTTGGTCCTATATTAGAAAGAGTTCTTGTTCCATGAGGTAATTGGTGTAGGTATCATGGTATGTGTCACTTTTGATCGTTAAAACCTTTAAATATATGCATCTGATTCCTTTTATTTCTAACAATTGCTTGGATCTTACATTTGCCCACTTGACCATGTTTGGGGGGATTGACAAGGTGTCCTAGCAAGCCTTTGTCCATAGGTTTTGGTTTGCCACTTGGGGGGACTTCTGAAAGACCATCGTCCGCTCCCATCATAAAACCAATATTTCATCTTGTTTCCCGCTCACTTGTCCCACTCCCCTTGTCCGGGCATTGGGTTGACCTTTCTTCAGGATTGCACCTTGTCTCGTGGGAAGAAGGGGCTAAAGGCCCAGAAGGTAAAAGCAAGCTGGTAAGAGATAAAAGCCTAAAAATAAAACCTCAAGATGCTTCGCCCAGGGATCCTCGAGAAAGCAATAAAAGACTTCTCAGCAAGAAACTAGAGGGACCCATAAGAAAATAATAAAATAAGACTTAGTCAGAGGATAGGGGGTCTCATCACGAGCCAGCCTATTAGGTCCATGGGTACCTAGCAGTATGACATTGCAACCAGCTGGTTACCACGCCAGGGCAGTGACTCTTGGCTGCATGGCCAAGGGAAAGGGGGTCTCATCACGAGCCAACCTTTCATTTCTGTGAAATTACTTGTGGGTAACGCTACCACCACTGGTCACCACACCAGGGCAGTGTCCCCTGATTAGCTCTTGAACAAAAAGAAAAAGAAAAGCAATAAAAGAATAAAGGCAAGAATGGGATTGGAAAGAGTGCATCTATGACAGGTACATCTCGCCTTCTACAAAGGCACCCACAGATAACACATTGCATCCTTGTCCCTCACTGCACCCACATGCTTGGACTTCCCTTAACCACATCACCCACTCACATGGTTTTGATGAGGTTTTCTTCTGGGAACTCACCTTTTCCGATGGACACTAGCCCAATAGAACGTTTTGTCTTTTCCTCCAGATTTGTATAGCAGGCTTGTGTAATGTCTTTGAGCTATTGA